>JAJOZX010002652.1:522500-609695 GCA_023014485.1 Bathynomus jamesi | reverse complement strand
ACCTGAAAAAAAAAACACAATTTTTGCAACACCCCTTACGAAAAGTTAGAAAAATGTAATTTATTTATCTTTTCCAGGCACCCTGTCTGGACCCTAGAAAGCTCAAGTGATTCAAGCAAAATTTGAAGAGAAATAGCCTCTCTTTGTTACCACAAACATCGTGGACACATTTACTTGAATCACTTTATGAGTTTTTCAGTGTGAATGTAGATGGATCACTGGCTTTGCACTGTCCATATTCTTGTCAGTAATCTTTTAAAAAGAGATGCTCCGATTTTTTTTTCTACATCTCTATTTTTTCCCTTTTCTTTTTCTACAATGCTATGACACGAATATGTTGTAATGCTTTTTTCCTTATTTCTTGGTTTCTCCAAGTCGATTTCGTCAATATTACTTTTTCAACACATATATAATCTGTGTTATCCATGTTTGATTTTGTGTTTCATCCTCTTGCTTTATTTTCTTCCTTTCAGTCGACTATTTACCAGCCACTTCCTCTTCTCATCTTTGGAATGTTCTCCTTTTTTGCGGGATGTTTGGTCTTTCTTCTTCCTGAGACTTTGGGATCAGAATTGCCTCAGACAGTGGAGGAGAGCGAAGCCTTAGGAAAGTAAGTTTCATTTCAAGTAAGTTGAACATATGCAGCCATAAAGTGCCCCAGGCTGTTTCTGAGAAATGAGAAAGTTCGCAAGGTTTTGTTTTGTGGAAGGTAATATTTAAGTTTTCATCGAGATAACTTTTAATTTGTTTTTTAAAGTGACTTTATTTAAATTTACCAAATGAAGGCGAGGTATAGAGGAAAAAAGTGTTCGTTCACTCAACTGAAACCATTTTACCTCCATGCAATTTGAAATAAAGTTCTATTTCTCCACCGTTTCTTCAGCAAACAAGTGACGCACGACAACTTTATTGCCTTAATTTAATTAGAAAAATATTAATTGTGTATACGTATTCCTTTAGCTAACAGTTCACGCTTCCGGTTTCGTAAGAGTAATGGTTTTCTGCCACAATTTGCAACTCTTTTCAGTACCATCAGTTTAATAGTAACAAACTTGTTAGATGGTATGCACGTTAAAATAGTAATTATACACCTAATATATGTGTATATATGCATTCAGTTCAGATTTTGTTAGCAGCCAAAGCGCGACTGTGGGATTTTCTGCCGTTGACTAGAGTTACAGAGAAGAATACAGGATATTGGTTGAAATGTCATCCTGCTTTAATTTTATGCTTTGTTAGTGGTTTCCTTTTGTCTGGAGCGAACATTTTGAAACCATTAAGAGAAAACGAGTCTTTTCGGTTTTAGGTCCGGCGTTGGATTTTTTCCATGTTTTTGGTATAGACGTAGATTTTTACGCTGATTCCATTTCTGCAATCCGTTTCTTGGAGAAATAAACACAGAAAAAGTTATGGCCCAAAACTTGTATTCAAATATCCACCTATACTTAACCTAACCTAACCTACCCTACCCTACCCAAACCTAACCTAACCTAAATGAGCGACAAATGGAAAGAGTATGAACGCATCGAACAGCTCGAAGGGTACAGCTTCAGTCACAAAACAGTGAACCACAGCGAAAACTTCGTGGACCCTTCAACTGGAGCACACACGCAACGGATAGAGTCGACGTGGAACCAACTCAAACGCGGTAACAAGCACCGGTGTGGTACGCACCGTTCCATGATCGACTCGTATCTCTGCGAGTTTCTCTGGCGTCGCCGACAAGCATGCAATGATCTGGTGCGCCAAATACTGAACGATATTGCGCAGTTTGGCAAGTAGCAAACTTTGGTTTGTGTTCCGTTCTATGTTCTGGAAACCTGTAAACGTAATAAACTTGCACATAACTTTTTTCGTGTTTATTTCTCCAAGAAACGGATTGCGGAAATGGAATCAGCGTAAAAATCTACGTCTATACCAAAAATATGAAAAAATTCCAATGCCGGACCTAAAACCTTACGAATCTAATCGAAATTACTTTTCTAACAAGTTGATGAGACTTTTTTACTGTGACCTACAAGAAACCAACTAAGAATTCGGCTGTCTGTACGCAATCGAGCACTTGGGTAAAATACTTCTCTCTCCCATACTACAGTATAATGCGCAGGCCTTTCCCCTCATTCTCAGGAGAAACTTATACAGTATATGAACTGAACAAGTTTCGCAGTCACAGCCATGAGGAAAGTCAAGTTAAGATTCAAAAGATTGCGTTGAATATTAGAAGGCAGAAGACAGAAGAGATTACGAGTGTAAATTTACCCACATAGCTAGGCTTTTTCATAATTTCAAAGATTTACACGTAAGTATGCAAAGTGAAAGTAATAAATCTATTTTTTTCTAATTACAGAGATCAAGCTTTGTTCTATTTTACTTTCTGCGGCCGAACAAGTGAAAGTAGAAAAGACTCTGAGTCACTGTGAACCTGAGGTCCTTCCGCTCCCTTCCATTAAGAGGTTCTTTTCTGGAGAATTAAACTGTATTGTTTCTGCGTATGACAAAACTTTTTCTTTTCCGAAAGCACTCTTACTATCCAAAACATATCGGATGAACTTAAAATCATATACAGTATCTACCATACTTTTCTCACAGCATTTTCATTTATTACTCTGTCAAAGTCAGACATTAACAGATGTTAGTGTTTTTATAAATACAGGATTAACCTCCCAATTTTTTATTATGTTTCAAACTACAAGTTCAAAAGGATGAAATAGGCACCAAATTAAATTTCATTTTCTCTTCATGTACTGAGATGACTTAGGACGAAAACTTAGAAACTCAAAGTAGAGCTACCATATCGAAGAGATTAAGAATTATTTTAAGCCATGGTACCTCTTAATTATTGGGATATAGGCTCAGTACATTTATGTTGATCGTAGACTATTTAGTCAGTGGAATATCTGCAAATTTGCTAGAACAGTGTCAAAAGCTTGAATTTTGGTACAGGGGGTGTGTAATGTGGTAATCGAAAATTTTTTACCTCAAAAGGCAAAGGTTCGAAGGTCAAGGTCATTCAAGGTTTGAAGGTCAAATGCTAAAAATGCCTTTAGATCGGCTCCCGAAAGGTCTAAAAACCTCGTTCTGGTGGCAAAATGATCTTTGTAATAAAATAAGGGTAACTTGTAGGATACGTGCAACCTCTCAGGTCACCAAGTCACACACGCGAAGTCATATTGTCAATCAGGTGACCACTGAGTTTGTTTTCTCTAAAAAATAGCATTAACTATGCTATGTGACTTCTTATATCAAATGTCTCGATAAGACAAAGGTAATTATGATACTTGTGATGAGCTGACCTGTGACTGACCCATGACCAAGGTCACGACCAAAGTTCGTTATAGCTTTTTCGACAAAAAAAAAATTGTGTAATCTATCAAACTAGAGGGTTCAATGAAACGAATTGGTTTTCAGTGTTTATATTGACATCGGGAGTGTTCATGACTGCAGAGCTTGTATTGGGTGTATGTGAAGGTCATAGTCATGAGGTCACCTGTTCATCCTCACTTCTCGCACAAACAAGTGCACAGCCGAGTGCAAGTTGTTGCAAGTGCAGGAGTGATATGGCCTATTACATCTGCACTACTGAGGTGGTGTAAGAGGTGTCTGGAACATCCAACGGGGGTTCCAGGAGGGGGGGGGGAGTGTCCAAGGCCTTCTTCTATCCGTACTCTTCTGGAGATGGCATTTCCAGAAGAGGAGTGCTGTTTCTGGTCCAGATGGACACCTGAGAGAGGGTTCTGTTTGCATGGAGTAACACAGCATGCGCTATTGGTGGAAGGCATTCTACCTTTGGGGTTTTGTGATAGAACAACGGTTCCCGAAGGAGCTTGACATGTTTCAGTCCAAAGGCTTTGTTGTAAAGACGGCACATGAATCGTGGAAGCTTTCATTCCCTTCTCTGATCGGGGAGAGGTCTTTCATCGTCAGGTCTCTGTAATTTCTTCATCGAAATTCCTCCATACGTTTCAAACCGTAACCTTTCCTTTCCCGAAGAACGACGACACGGTGTCACATCCTGTGGAAGAATGGGAGTGCAAGGTCCATATGTTCAATCTATCCAAATCACGAAACCAAAAAAAAGTTATTACTACTTCCAGGCGTTTTCTTTTATCTCATATGCTTCCGATCTAGTATCGAGTTTTTTACTTTCGTCAACTGCTATCGACCGGAGTGCATCTATAACTTATTTATATGAATTAAACAAAGCTTTACTTGCATCCACGCATGAGCATTCCAACGATTGACTGACAAGTTTTTAACAACCAACGAACCATGCTTCAAATTGGACACCAAAATTTCCCAACGGTGAGTAGAAATAGAAAAGCAGTTGAAAAACTGTTGTTCCACTTCAAACAGGTCGATGCATATTAACAGAAACCAGCGGCAGATATAATCCAATAAGATTCAAAGAGTGAGCTGAACATGGCATGTAAGCAACTAGCCGATTGCTCTTTTGTATCCTATTTGGAGCCCATTGTATTGACCAGACATGTTACTTGCATTGTCATAGCTATAACCGCGGCAATCGGTCCGCAATGAGTCGGTTCAAGATTATCACAATAAATGTGAAGGATGATAAATAATTGTTAGTTGCTAAGCAAACTAAATTTGAACTCTGAATTGAGGTATGTAAGGCACGGAACAAGGCACTCACTGGATTGTACAACTTCAAATACTTGACTAAAAGTCGACAGACGTGCGTGTTCTGACACCTGCTTGCATACGCACATGCACATACGAACAAACGAACTTTTTCTCCAAAGAACACAATCTTGAAGTAAATTTGGAAGTTCGTTCTGAGATACTATTGTTCTGGGCTGCCAGAGGTAAAATAACAAATAAGTACGGCCTGCCAGATTTGAATGAGCACAGTTTTATACATACTGTAGAAATTACTTCCTTTCATCGGAAATCAGAACAATTTCATACATAGAAATTACTTCTTCTTAGCATGCATATAGGTTTGCAGCTTGATCGATTTTTACGAGTCAAGGTCAAGGGAACCAAAGAGAAAAATATAATCGTGGAAGAAGGGATATTGAAGTGCAACAATTTCAGTGGCGCATCTTAGGGAAAAACATATATATATATATATATATATATATATATATATATATATATATATATATATATATACACACACTTTTAATATACAGGAGTTAGACAAAATAATATGAACACCCGCCGATTTCACCGGTTATCTTTACGGACTGCTCAGACACAAAGTAAACGGTCAAATGACTGGCAAACCTATTTAAATGCGTAACAGAGAGTGTATACGTCATGTTATAACCCTCACGTTGTTTTTACAGATCTGAGTGAATTATGAATTAGCAGTTATGAAAGACCTGTCAGACTTCCAAAGAGGGCAAATTGTCGAAGCGCGGATGGCTGGTGCATCGGTGACGAAAACCGCTCAGATGTTCAATGTATCCAGAGGAACTGTCTCTATGGTCATGTCTACATACCAAAACCATGGAAAGACAAGCACCGACAAATGCAATAGTGGACGCAAGAAGAAGCTGTGTGATCGAGACCGCCGGGTGCTAAAGCGCATTGTGACAAAGAACCATAAGACCACAGCTCCAAAAGTGACTGCAGAGCTTAACCAGCATCTTGCAAGCCCGGTATCGACCAGAACTGTACGTCGCGAGCTCCATGGAGCTGGATACCATGGGAAGGCTGCAATTGCCAAACCCTTCCTTTCGCACATCAACATTGAGCAGCGCAGAAAATGGTGTAATAACCATAAGAATTGGTCAATGGACCGGTGGAAGAATGTAGTCTACTCCAACGAATCTTCCTTTACGCTATTTCCATGTTCCGGTCGAGTTTACGTCTGGAGACAGCCTAAAGATGCTTATGACCCCAACTGCCTGACCCCAACCGTTAAGCATGGAGGCGGATCTGTGATGGTTTGGGCAGCAATATCGTGGAATAATCTTGGCCCAGCTGTAGTACTGCATGGTAGGGTTAACGCCCAGGTCTATCTGTCAATATTGGCTGACCAGGTCCATCCCATGGTCCAAACGCTGTTTCCCAATGGCGGCGCCGTCTTCCAGGATGATAATGCACCAATCCACACCGCTGGGGTCGTTAAAAACTGGTTTGAAGAGCATGTTAGTGAAGTAGAACGCTTGGATTGGCCTCCACAATCCCCGGATCTTAACATTATCGAGCATCTGTGGTGTCAGTTGGAGCAGCAGGTCAGAAGCCGATTCCCACCGCCGGCGTCTTTGGAGGAACTGGAGCAGGGTTTGCTCGAAGAATGGCTCAGGATTCCTCTAGCCACTGTCCAAAAGCTGTGTGAATCAATTCCCCGACGCATTGCAGCTGTTATGGCCGCTAAAGGAGGACCAACTCCATATTAAGAATAAAAACCGCCATTTATCAAGGTGTTCATATTATTTTGTCCAACCCCTGTATGTGCCCCCCAAATTGTAGCACCCTAGGCCCAGGCCTTGAAGGCCTATTAGCTAATACGCCCCTGCGAATACCGCTATTAATAGCTTTAAGAGAAGAACAGTGGCCATCTACAACCACAGCTATAGATCGGCCAGAAAGGAAATTAGAGATGAAGGCACAGATAAAAAGATAGAAACCGAAGGAGAGCAATTTGGAAATTAAAGCTTTGTGCTAGTCTCTATCAAAAGCGTTTGATATGTCTAGCGCAATAGCAAAGGTTTCACCAAAATCACGAAACGAGGACAACCAAGAGTCAGAGAGAGATGTAAGAAGATCGCCAGTATACCGTCCCTTGTGGAACCCATAACATACATCTGAAAGAAGATTATGAGTTGAAAGGTGTTTAAGTATCTTGCTATTAAGGATAGATTAAAAAACTTTAAAAAGAAAAGAAATCAAAGCAATTGGACGATAGTTGAAGGGTTGAGAGCGGTCACAGTTTTTGAGAACAACAGGAGGGACACCATCAGGACCGTACGCCTTCCTAGAGTTGAGCCCAGATAGGGCAGGATGAACATTTTTGAAAGAGATTCAAATTTCAAACATAATTAAGTCAGAGGGAGGATAAGATGGAGGAACAACACCGAAATCGTCCAATGTTGAATTGGAGGCGAAAGTTTGAGCAAAGAGAAGAAGAGACTGCAATTGAGCCGTCTGAATGGAAAAGAGGAGGGAAAGAACAAGAAGTAAAGTTGTTGATGTTCTTGGCTCGATGCTAGAAAAAACGAGAAGAATTAAAGTTAGATAGGTTTTAAAATTTTTGTCGGATGAAGGAAGTTTTGGCGAGTCAAAGAACAGATTTTGCATTATCCCGGCAGAAATATAAGTTAAGTGAGAGTTAGAGTTGGATGGCGACGGTACCTTCTGAAAGCCTCCGCTCTGTTGCAGATAACATTAGGAAAAGTGAAGTTAAATCAAGGGTTTTTTTTAATTACTAGTAGGTAAAGAATATGGAATGTATGCCTCCATGTCCAAGAGAATTACCTCCGCGATGGGTTCAGCGCACTCGGAGAGGCCCCGGCCACGGAAACAGTAATCATTCCATGGGAAATCAGAGAAGTACTGTACTGTCAAAATTACGCAGCCAAAGGAGCGAGGATAATTTGTCTGCTCGTCAGCACCAAGAATAGCTTTCTGCAAACATCGCAAGAGATCGACTCTCGTTCCCAGGAACATGGCTTTATTCACCGCCAGGGATAGGGGTTAATCCTAGATCTTGTGGGAGAAAAATTTCTTTAGGTCTCCTTTCCGGTTTTGAAACGAAATGTACATCTTCCCGAAGAGAGAGGAGGACTGCATCAGACTCCGAATTTTCGCATGAACCTTTTTCTTCACTACTGTGCCTTTCGGTACAGCAAAGCTCTTTAGCCTGTTTTTTGGAACCAGGTCCGTGATGTGCTTCGGAAGGTCAATGAACCTTTCTTGTTGGAATCGAGAGTACTGCTTCTTGCCAAGCACGACGATTTCCCTTAGAGACTTGACGGAAGACTCTGGCATGATGTCGCTTCCCAACGTCACAAGCTCAGGAAAGTAGCAATCATTAACATCAGAGCCTGTACGTCCCGCGAGAAGATTTGTGTGGTTTTCCCTTTTCCATGATGCTTCAAGGTCTCTTCGCCTTGTCTATTCCTAAGAACTTCCTTAAACTTGGTGAAGGTTTCAGTCAATGTCCGCCGAAGAATACCTGCATCCATTCTTTGCATGGATCCAAGAATCGTTTTCCGCAGTTCCTGCATTGGCCGACTTCACGATTTCTTTCATTGTATCGGCGAACACGAAGATCACATTCTTCCCAGCAGTCTTTTCTTTCAGTCCAGAAAAACGAGCAATGATCGATTCTTTCAGCCGAGTGTGATGGACATAAGCTTCCTCACAACCCCGTTGTTTCAGTGCCTCAGAGAACCGTCCCCTCAATTCTTTGAGCTTGAAAGAAAGACACTTTCCCCTCACCAACTTCTCAATTCGTTTCCCCGTAGAGCTCCTCAAGAGCCTGAAACCAGGCCTTTTTACTTAAATATTTCGAGGTAAAAAAAATTTGATCACCCCATAGGACATCTGAACCAAAATTCAAGCTTTTGATCATTATTGTGGCAACGTTGCCATTTTTTACAGATATTCCCCTGACTAATTATTCAGTCCCAACGATCATTCTAATTTAAAGAAATGAGACCTACAGAAGTTAGATTAATCACAGTTAAAACCTACGAGATCCACTAAGCCCTTCGCAGTAATGTGCCGTTACAGTGTTCAAATAACTTTCTGTTAATAGGCCTAGGTCGCTTGAAATTAATTGTCCTTTTTCATGTAGCAACTGGGTATTACTTTTAACAGAACAAAACGTTTCTTATGAATCGCATTGTTTTTTTTACGTGATTTTTAAAAGAACCAAAATCTAAGTTCCTAAACTAATCTCATTCTTTGATCTTTGGCTTTTCTTCTGTTTAATTTTAGTTTTGCTCCTACTTCATTTTTTTTACTGTAATTAATTACAACTTTCCTAAATAACGTAATAAAAATGTGTTTTTGAATCATATGTAGAGGTCAGCGCCTCTGTTCTTGGCAGAAGGTTGCTGTCCTGCTGAAATACTTTATTGTGGCCTTATTCTTCGAATTCCTTTAAAAAATAATTATTATTTTTACTTATGAAGGGAAAATTAAGAGAAAATTTAAGTTTGAAAGTTAAAATGTTTTCACCTTTATAGTTTCTGTAAATACTGTGCAATACTGTGCAATACTGTGCAAGTCAACTGTAAGATTATTTTAAATTTGACCATGAAGAAAGGAAAGATATTCTTAAGAAATGAGAACATACAGTATACACTGAAGTTAAGCATCGTCCTATGATGAGTCTCCTAGAATCGTTTAAAAACTTAATAATAAAATTTGTATGGAAAATATTGCAGAATGCAATGAGTTCCGAAATTTCTAAATTACTCTGGATTTCAGCCTCTAACTGAAAGGTTTACCCATCTTCTATTCATAATTTACTCCATAAAAGTTACATTATAGTCAACAGATCATTCTCTTTCGTTTGTACTGCCCTTAGCTATCATCTGAAAACTCTTCTCTCAAATTAAGTGGGTTGCATTAAGGAATGGCATCCCAGCAACTCCAGCGAAATACAGTACAGGAGAGGCTTTTATGGGAAAGTAATTAATTTATTAACGATTTTCAGTCCTTGTGTGGTGAGGTTACGAGTTAACCCTCTAACGCCGACTGGGTCGAATACGTACCGTTTCAAATACACGCATTTAGACTTAACCCTACAAAAACGTTCGGCGTTAAAGGGTTAAATTTCTTCATTTTGATAGAAAGAATTTCCTATTTAGGAAATATTTAAGTCATGTATATTTTCTTAGGTTATAAGTATAATGATTAAGAAAGTAATTGAATCACGTATTCAGTTATATTTTAATTTTTATATTCTTATAGTTCCATATATTTCTTATAGTTCTTTTTTATATTCATTATATTTCAATAAAGTTAGTTACGTTTAAATTTTATCATAAACTAATTTACTCAAAGTTTAAGTGTTTGATCTTTTATTTTATGATCTTTGTGGCTTTCTATCTAAATGTGTGTTGATGTTTTGTTGAAATTTTGCATGAAATATATTTTTCATAAATAAATGCGTTCTTTTTCTGGTTTCCCTGTTCATACTCAAGTAGCGGAACAAAGTTGGGATCACCTGAAGTTCAGGGTCCCCAGCCTTCTCGTTAGCCTTATAAGGCTAACTAACGAAAATATCACGACCTAACCTAACCAATCGTTAGGTCAACTGTACCCCCTTGACGATTGGTTAGGTTAGGCCGTGATATTTTCGTTAGTTAACCTTATACAGCTAACTAAAGAAGGCTGGGGGCCCTGATCTTCAGGCGATCCCAAAGTTGATCTGCACAATGTCGACACGCATCATGTCGATACCTAAAAGCTAGTTCAAATTAGGTCAAGTCAGTTGGGTTATGGTAGACTATATTATGCCCGGCTAGGTTGCGCTAGGTTAAATTAGGTATGGTTAGGTTAGATTAGGTTCGTCTGGTTAGGTTAGGTCAGTCATTTTCACTGAAAGTCTGAAATTATTTTGAATCTGAAATCCATATACTTGTATAGGGTTGAATGTCGCCATTATGAAATTCGATTTTGTTCTGTAACGAAAAATACTTTACTTTCATTATAAATAAATGTGGAAAATTTTACCTTCTTTCAATTTAAGAGTTTTAGAAATTACCAATAAAAAGAATAGAAATTAACAATTCTCATTGGTAAAAGCTTCGTTTTCAAACAAAATAATATTTCAAAACATAATTAAAATTACATATTTTGAAAGCTTTTTATACTGAACAGAAGTGATTGGCTTATAAAATATATACTAAGCACTAAGGAAATTATCATACACATTTTTTATGCTTTAACAAAATGTTTTAAAAAATAACTGGAGAAACTCTGAAATGTATCTTTTACGTTTTGGTTTAGTAACTGAATTAAACTGATTTTTAATGAAATATCACTATAAATCTTTTCTCCATGAAGGACACGTTTTAGTTACGTAACTTTCATCCGTAACAAATATGACCAAATGAAGAATTAAGACAGTGGGAACGTACAAAGTGCCGTCATTTTCTGCACGTGACACTTAATCGACACATTATTTCGGGTTAGGCTAAGTTTGATTAGATTGGTTTTGTTTAGGTTTAGTTAGTTTTTTAGAATGAATGTCGATAGTGTGTCCCAACAACCAAATGAGGATGAGTCCGAGACCCCAAGACTCGCATTCTGTACGCATAAAAGTGACAACTCAGATTTCAATATCAACATTCGACATTAATCAGAAAAGTACACCAAGTTTTCCCTACCAACAAAATTCGACATATCTTAGTATTAAATTTTATCTTTAATTATGCATTCCAAGACAAAGTTACATTAAATTTTCATATTACGACTATATTATACTGGATACAGCAAAGAAAATTTCCTCCTCCGAAGATAAAATGTTCATGAATAAAACCAGATTTATTACTATATATTATTAAAAAAAAAAATTACTTTGACAAACCCAGAATTTTCGACGTGGAAAACATTCCTTCACTCTTTTTATTGTACTGAGAATTTATAATGTTATAATGTTTCAGACCAACAAAGACCCTAGGATCCACTCATGGCTGGTCTACCTAACTGTGTTCGTGTATTGTGTATGTCCTCCGTGGTGGCGGAGGGGACCTACAATTTTACGTGGGTTCCGAACCACAAGAACATAAGAAATTTATGTAAAAACTGCCGGTAAATTGGCAACGACCAATTTTTACGAAACTAAATAATTATCAATTTAAAACTAATTAATTATCGATTTAAAACTAAAGATAGAATCTCTGATCCAGAGGATCAAGTCATAATAGACTACTATCCACAAATATGTTACACTCTATATCTATTTATAAAGGACATGCAAATACAGTATATCGGATCCAAAGAATCCAGTCAATTTCATTACGATATCCATCAAGTCACGGTCCATATCGATAGCGGACCAAGTCAAAATTTACAATCATATACATTACAATATATACACTTACGAGAAAAAGAGTAGGTGTGGCTGTAAAGACTGTACAGTAATGTAGAAATGTGTGTGCACCCATTTTGGGTCTCCCATTTAAAGGTGTTTGTGGGGCAAGTGAAGATCATGAGTTTTTCAATACCTCACAGTACTATGGGGCAAAGCTGGGCACTTGCGGTTTTTTTTGCGGTACTGCGGTACTGCGGTACCACAGCACTACCAAACCGGTACCGCATAACGCAGTACCGCAAAGGATCGCTGAAAGTACAGGCTGTACTTTCAGCGATCCTTTGCGGTACTGCGTTATGCGGTACCGGTTTGGTAGTGCGGTGGTACCGCAGTACCGCAAAAAAAACCGCAAGTGCCCAGCTTTGCTATGGGGGGCACCGCTCGGCAGAGGAATCTCTTTAAATGGGGTGTGTAAGGACAGAGAGTATCCCCTAACCCAAGACGCTACCTCCCTATATCCCACAACACTTGTGTTGAGCTGTGGGATCTATCCCCAGAAAGCCTTAATTTTACTACCTTAAACTATACCCTTTCTATCAACATATGCGTCTAATCGATTTTTAAACGTGTTTATAGACGTGCTACTAATTACTTCTACCGGCAAACTATTCCAGCTATTTACTATTCTATGCGTAAAAAAGTTTTTCGCAACTGCTGTCTCGAACCTTCTACTTGTCAACTTACACCCGTTATTTCTAGTCCTATTATATTGAGATATTTCGAAAAAGCTATCTCTATCTACGTTATCGAACCCATTCATAATTTTGAAAACCTGGATTAGATCACCCCTTAACCTCCTGGTCTCGAGTGTTGTCAATTTTAACTCCTTAAGCCTATCCTCGTACGACTTTGACCTAAGCGACGGAATCATCTTAGTTGCTCGTCTTTGAACTCTTTCGATTTTGTCTATATCTTTGCGCATATACGGATTCCAAAATTGGACCGCGTACTCCAAATGGGGTCTAACTAATGATTTATAAAGTGGAACTATAATATCGCGCGATTTGTACTCAAAATTTCGAGCTATAAAACCTAACACTTTGTTCGCCTTATTGACCGCTGCTGTACTTTGTTTCGCTACTTTTAAATCACCAGTGACTATAACTCCTAAATCTTTTTCCTGCTCTACGCTTGTTAAATCTTTCCCTGACATACTATACGCAAATTTACCGTTACGCGAACCTATATGCAAAATTTTGCACTTATCAACGTTAAATCTCATTTGCCATGTGACTGACCAATCAACGATTTTATTCAGATCTTTCTGAATTTTACCTCTATCTTCGTCATTAATCGCCCTACCACCCAGCTTCGTGTCATCCGCAAACTTTGAAACTGTACTGACTAGGCCGACATCTAAATCGTTAATATATATAAGAAAAAGCAAGGGGCCCAATACAGAACCCTGAGGAACGCCACTCGCTACATTAGCCCAGCACGACTCCGCTCCATCAACGACCACCCTCTGTTTCCTGCCTCGCAACCACTCTTCTAGCCAATTTATTACTACACCCCTGATTCCATGAGCCTTAGTTTTTTCAATGAGTCTTTTGTGCGGCACGGTGTCAAACGCTTTTTGAAAATCTAAATACACTACATCAACCGCCCGATGTCTATCGTAAACGTCAACCACGCTTTGGAAAAATTCTAAAAGATTAGTTAAGCAAGATTTGTTTCGCCTAAATCCGTGCTGCGTATTTCTAACAAGTTTATGGTATTCTAAGTGTTCGACTATACGATCCCTAATTATTGATTCCAAAAGCTTACCTACAACAGACGTTAAACTGATTGGCCTATAATTTCCCGCCGCACCTTTATCGCCTTTCTTAAAGATAGGTGTTACGTTTGCTAACTTGAAATTATCTGGTACGCACCCCTCAGAAATAGACGCATTAAAAATCTTTGTTAGCGGCACAACAATGCTATCTTTTAATTCTTTTAGTTGTATGGGATATATGGAATCCGGACCCGGTGATTTACACGTTTTCATTTTATCAATATAGCGCATTACTTCCCCTTCACTAACGACAATATTATCCAAAATATTACCATTATCAAAAGGTATTATGTCTATGACCGTAGGGATATTAGTTACATCTTCTATCGTAAAAACTGACGTAAAAAATTCGTTTAGCAAGGTAGCCATTTCCTTGTTTTCAGAGACTAGATCTCCATTTACATTTTTTAATGGACCTAAGACACTTTTTACTGGATTTCTATTATTGACGTATTGAAAGAATCGCTTGGGGTTTTCTTTACCGTCACGAGCTATGGAGATTTCAAATTCGCGTTTTGACTTTTTTATTACACTTTTAGCTTCACGCCTTAGAGATATGTAGTTGTTTCGTAACAGATTATCTTTATCGCACTTATATAGCCTATAAGCCCTATCTCTACTCTTTATAATGTCTCCTACTCTACAAGTAAACCACAAGGGCTTGTTGTTTACTTTCACACGCTTAATTTTGTACGGTACACATTCCTCATTTATAGTCCTAAATACCGTTACGAACGATTCCCACATTAGTTTTGCGTTGGAGTTCCCCATTACGTTTTCCCAATTGACGTGTGAAAATTTATTTCGAAATTTACTAAAGTCTGCGTGCTGGAAGTTAGGAATTTTAGTCGAGTTAGTAAATATGAGGACAGTGTTGTAATTTGCTTCTTTCTTGTGGAGCTGGTTTATATCTAGCAAATTATAAAATACTGAAACACTATAGCTCAATCAGTCCCTTAACAAAGTGTCAAATGTCACACACACACACACACACACACACACACACACATATATATATATATATATATATATACAGGGTGGGCCGAAAGTCTGGATCCATAGGAAAATATTTATTTTAATACATAAATTACAACAAATGGTAAATAGTTAAAATGAATATCAACTTTAACTCGTAAATGCGTATCCGTGATACTGTACAGTAGTTCGTACTCCAGTATAAATACTCAAATACTCTTTTTATTTCAGCCCAGAAATGGCTTCGAATCTAACAACAGAAGACCGGGTAGAACTTGTGCTCATGTACGCAAGACAGGGCGCTACATACAGAGAAGTTGCTACCAAATTCAATAGAAATCATCCTGATAAGCATCCAGTAACACATGTGACTGTTGGCAAGTTGTTTAAACGTTTCAAAGAAACAGGAAGTGTACATGATCGACGGCATTCTGGTCATCCAAAACCTGCAACTGATGAAAATACCTCTGCAATGGTATGTGAAACTTTAACGAATAGTCCAGTAAAGTCAACAAGATTATTATCAAATGAAACACGCATCTCGAGAACGTCAATTCGAAGAATTATTAAACATCATAAATTCCATCCCTAAGTGTCTCGATGTCAGAGGCCGCCAATTTGAGCATTTGTTATAATTTGTTGTTTATACTGGAGTACGAACCACTGTACAGTATCACGGATACGCATTTACGAGTTAAAGTTGATATTCATTTTAAGTATTTACCATTTGTTGTAATTTATGTATTAAAATAAATATTTTCCTATGGATCCAGACTTTCGGCCCACCCTGTACATTTAAACGTGTGAAATAAATAAATGATACAAATGTCCCAAGAAAAAAGTTAAAGGTTTCCTGTGCCTTTCGTGTAGTCAGTAGTTTCAAACCACACAGGAAAATTAAAAATTAAAACTAGGCAAAATGCATATATATATATATATATATATATATATATATATGTGTGTGTGTGTGTGTGTGTGTGTGTGTGTGTGTGTGTGCCCTAACCTTGAGAATAAGGGATACAAAATAGTAGTGTTATTCATCGCTGTTCAACATCGAACAGGAAAATAATAATGTATGAAAAGTTATACAGGAATGTTTATTAAATATATTACTTCGTTATTTGCCTCTCTCTCTCTCTCTCTGCTAAATTATCATTCATATGTTAAAAAATTTAATGAAGATTTGTAAAAGTTATATGATTGTTGCATGAAGCATGTGAATTTGTATTTGGATGTGTGGACCTCTTGGAGAAAATTTTCAAATCGTTTCATTTCTGTCTCCTCAAATGCGTCTGTAGTAAGCTCTTTTATGAAGATGGAAATAATTGATTTAGTATAGATACTGTACATAGTGGAAAATGTGTGTGTGTTAACTTAAGTAATTTTATAAATATGCATGGCAAAACGTTAGCATTTTAACATTTTTTGACTCAAATTCCTTGATGTTTTACCTTGTATGTTGGAGTTGAACAAATTTTTTTTTACTTGTTAAAATTTTCCAAACGAACGGTAAACTTTTCATAACTATGCATGGTGCAAAAGATAAGGACGAATAACTGAAATATTTCTTTGTACGAATACTTATGCGCGCCACTGTCTATATTTATTTATTTCTTTCCTTAGCTTTTTCTTACTCCCTTTCATTTTCCAGCACCATATATATATATATATATATATATATATATATATATATATATATATATATTAGTGATGTAGCGGATGTCATTTTTTTCACATCCGCGGATGCGGATGAGGATGTTTGATTTCAACATCCGCGGATGCGGATGTCTACATGTTCGTTATTTTTTAGGATATATTCGAGATTTGTTGTGTTTAACGTATATAATAAGTTATTATATAGAGAGAGCTGTAGCTATAATGTAGTATAATTGATTAATTGTTCAATAATTGCTGTACTTTTCTCTGAACATATAAAATAATATCAAGCATCTAACTAATATAGAAATCAATTAATGAATTCGTCTGCAAATAAATTCGTTATATTTTGTTGAGTTTCAGCCACAATTAGAAACCATAATTGTGTTACCAGGATGCGGGACGTGAACCCAACTCAAATGCACCCCACCGACCTCTTTCCCCAACCTCCACCCTTATAGAAAGAGATCTTTAATTAGCTTGATAACTATTTATATTAAGTTTAAAGTTTTATTAGGCATATTTATAAATGAGTAATTAAAATAAAGTAAACTAAGATGTTCATCGTTTAATGTTCAAACTTAATTATAGGAAGGTTATGCTTAAGGAACATTAATTTTTCTGCCTTTTCTGCTGCCAGTCTGTTTCTCTTTTCATCATATATTAATCCAGCACTGCTAAATAATCTCTCGCTTGGTACGTTTGTTGGAGGACAGGCTAAATGTTTCCTTGCAAGTTTACTCAAGTATGGATAGATATTCTGCGTATTTTTCCACCAACTAATAGGATTGTCACATGCAGCCAGGCGTTTTTCTTGGTGATGGCTCTCGGTCATTTTTACTACATCTTTTGACATCGCGTAGGTCTCGTCATTGCTGCTTGACTCAAGAAACTGAGAGACAGATTCTGTGATAGATTTGCTTGTTGAAGGTGTTGGTTCTGTCACTGAAACTTTTATTCTTTTGGTGGGTGGCGAAGCGACAGATTCAAGAGATTGAAGCTCTTGAACTGCTTTGCCAAGTGATGATTTAACTCGTTCTAATGTACTAGGTGAAAATAACTTAGCTTTGTAACGTGGATCTAAGTAGGTTGCAAGAGAGTAACTTCATACAAGAACAGCCTCTCGTCTTGTCGCTTGCATCACTTTTGCGCACAATGAACTAGTTCTATTAATAGTAGAATTTGATAATTTCCGCTTATTAATGACATTTTATCTCAACGGTCCACATCCGCACGACATCCGCAGTCCAAAGTGCGGATGCGGATGCGAGAAAATGTGCGGATGTGACCTACATCACTAATATATATATATATATTATATATCGTAAAGAACGACGCTTGTATAGAAGACATTCCGCGCAAGATGAGGAGGGAGAACGTATGTAGGAGAATTACGACTTCTGATCGAGTGAGGCCCATGGTGTAATGGTTATCATATCTGACCGGCAATCGGAAGATCCCGGGTTCGATTTCCTGGTGGTTACCTCATTTTTTCATTTGTTTGTTCGTTCTCCCTCCTCATCTTGCGCGGAATGTCTTCTATACAAGCGTCGTTCTTTACGTTAATTATACTGCGTGTTCTTTGCAGTTGAAAATGTGTATATATATATATATATATATATATATATATGTATATATATATATATATATATATACAGGGTGGGCGGAAAGTAGCTCCCTATTTTGGATTGGTAAAAAATACGTATATTATCCATTTATTTCAGAAGAAATAATATGAAAAGGTAGGCATACATGGTAGGTTTTCTCTAAAATTCAATGTGGGCTCCAACTCTTTCCACCAGCTTCTGGAGCCGCCCAGGAATGGCGTCCACTGACTTTAGCAGGAACTCCGGCGGGATGGAGGACATGACTTCCCGAATTCGGTCCTCCAGTTCTTCCAATGTCCTCGGTTTGGTGCGGTAGACTTCTTCCTTTACCCACCCCCAAAGAAAGAAGTCGCACTGTGTCAAGTCGGGGCTCCTGGCTGGCCATTGATGTGGACCACGACGACCCATCCAACGCCAGTTCAGCTCCTTCTTCAGCACAGTTCGCACTGAGTAGCGGGAGAGTCCACTTTCCCGAGCTGCCTGGCGAGTTGACTTTCGTGGACTCCGTGTGAACATTTCCTGAACTGCCTGCACCGTCTCCTGGGCCCTGGATGTCGAAGGGCGACCACATCTTCGAACATCTGCCACAGACCCCGTGGTCATGAGCTTCGAGTGGCAGTTCTTGATTGTTTTCGGGTCCACTTGGGCACGTGGTCCGTGAATGGCCCGCCACCATCTTTGAACTCGAACGACAGATTGCCAAACTTCGTACCGTGCCGCCAACTGGGCAAGCTCCTGCAGTGTTAAACGCTCAGCCATGTTACCCTTCAATCTGAAATGAAAAAAAATAATGAACGTTACAATTGTACCACTTTAGAGAACACACCATAACAATATAACAATACAATCATAATTTATACATAATTTATATGTAATTTAAATTAGGGAGCTACTTTCCGCCCACCCTGTACGTATATATATATATATATATACTGGATATAGAGTATGTAACTATTTTTATTCCCTTATCAACCCTATTGGTTACACAGCTGAACTACCCTCTCCTTTTCCTTTCCACAATTTTCACTCTTGCCTTTTTCCCCCTTAGGCTATTCCCTATTTTATTGCTCTTGACCTTTTTTCTGGGGAAAACCCCTTAACCCTCCTGACTATAGTCCTTTAACCCCACTCTCCTTAGTGTCTTGGGGCGTCGCTCCACCCCCTCCCATTACGCTATCAATTTTCTTCTTTTTTGGGGCGGCATCCTTCTAAACCCCCTTGTCTATGGCCCTTTTCTCCCACTTTCCTTAGTGGTTTGGGGTCGTCGCATTATAAAATGTTTGCCAGTGTGTTGGTACTGTTTTATATATATATACACTGTACTATATATATATATAATAATTTGTTGTTGGCCCTCATATATTGTCCCAATATAGAAGGGAGGGGATAGATCTCAAGCAAGACGTCCCCCCTCACGAAAATATTTGAAAGAATAGTCAGAGAAAATCTATGCCTTCTTGGAGACACTTGAAAGATTCAACGAAAACCAGTGTAAGGGTCCTATTTATTATTACAGACCTTTACAAGTTTACGTAGATAATTAACTAAATGCCAGGGTCACCAGCGCCCAAATACTAGATTGGCATCCAGCACTGCGGCGCAAAATTAATTTTAATAAAAGGGAAGGACTGATTATGAAATCATCAACATGAATTTTATATTTTATTGACAATTAATAAACTATATGCAACAATTATTTATAAATGCAAAGGGGATTTTTACCCGTAACAACTTTGATTGACATATAAATGCTAAATTAAATAATGGCACCGTTTAGCTAATATATAACAGTCTACAACTAATACTGATACTAATAATAAATATGTAAATAATAATAATAATAATATACAAATAATGTCTAAATAATAGTATGTAAATAATATTGGTAGATAACTAATATTAGTATGTTACTAATACAAATATGCAATTAATAATAATAAACAACTAATGGAACTAATATTAATATACAAATAATATTGTGCAAATAATATACAAATAATATTAATATATAAATAATATGTAACACTAATAGCCACAATGACAACCTTGTCATGAAGAACCTTTGCTTGCTGGCGCCGTGTTTTTAAATGATAAATGTGTAAACGGCGTCCTTTGTGTTGTCGTTGTACATAAGTTTGTTTTTACTTCACAATTTTACCAACAAGCTAAAATAATCCTTAAAAGCAAACTCACGTCTAGTCACACCATGCCCCCAAAATTTACATTGTTTAGAAAGCACAAAATATATTTTTATATTACTTTAAACTTCTTTAATGATTGCACTTTAATTTTTAACTAAATTACTATACACAATGCTTAAGAATTAAATTTGATCACTGGACATGTTTAACTTGTATTTATTTATTTAGACTTAAAATATGGTATTTCACTTGTGCCAACTTGGGGCAATTTTCACTAATAAAAAATAATCTTGTGGTGCAAGGCACTACACCAGCACGGATTCCGATCGGGAAGATCATGCTTATCACAATTTATAGAGCATTATAACAATATCCTAGATGCACTTGAAGGCAATGAAAACTATGACGTCATATACACGGATTTTGCTAAAGCTTTCGACAAGTGCGAACATGGTATAATAGCACATAAAATGAAACATATGTGAATAACAGCAAAGTGGGAAAATGGATCTAAACTTCCTCAGAGAACGACTACAGGTCGTCAAAATTCAAGGTGTATCATTATCAGAATCAGAAAGTAACGCAGCTCAGTGCCACAAGGTACAGTGCTGGCCCCACTCCTGTTCATTATCATGCTAACAGACATAGAGTTAACAGCAACAGTATAGTAACACCCCTCTGGTGGTTTCTCTTACGGTCATTAAGTCCAAGAGTTCTTCTTTCACATTTCCATCGCCAGTAACATAATGAACAAATATCGCCAGTTGAGGGTTATCTTTAATATCTGTAGATTCATCGAGGCCCAAACTGAATGCAACAGAATTCTTCAAATCACTCTGCAACGAACATGTAATTTCAGCACTGATCTGAGAAATACGTCTCTCTGTAGTGTGGCGGGAAATAGAAATACTTGCTATTTGTTCTCGAAGCTTTGTGTTATCTGGAGCGAGAATTGCAGTAACATCGGCAATATTCTTCTTCACAAATTCTCCACTACTGTACGGAAGTTGAGCACGAGCAATATTCCATGTCATAACAAAACTAGCTTCAGTAGTTAAGTCAGCTGTCTTACACAATGATGAAAGTACAGTTTGTTGGGCAACTAGGTTGGATTTCAACATTGTTAACTTTGTCTTCCGCAATTCTGATTTGGGAGGAAATTCCGTAATAAAATTTTTATGGTTAGTTTCATGATGACGCTTTAAGTTACTGGCTTTAAAGTGAATGAGTGCCAAGTGGCAGGTAAGACACACAGGTTTCCCACCCTTAACAGTAAGGGCAAAGCTCTCCTCCCACTCCTGTTTAAAAACTCTATTTCCTTCTTCATATTTCCGTTTCTTACACTTTGTCTGCTCAGTCATTTCAATCAACTAAGGGGTTGTATAACTTTCACTTGTATAGCTGAGAAAAATAGCCACTATTTGATCTAAGAAGCCAATTTTAAAATACACTCACCCGTTACTACACGCGGCCCGTTTGGTAGCTTGAGGGGTACTGGACACTGGTGAGTGGCGATTGGTGTTAATTACGTAATTATCCCGCTTAGTGCCTGTCACGCAAAAGAAATTGTCGTATGTATGACGCATTTTATTGTCAATTCAATTTTTCCTTGGTTTTTTTTTCATATTTTTTTTATTATGTGAAAAAAAAAGTTATATTTATATTATGAATTTTGTCTTTTATGATAAATACAATAAAAAACAAAATTGTCTCGCGAGCCGCAATTAACAACCTCGAGAACCGCATGCGGCTCTCGAGCCGGGGTTTGGCCACCGTTGTTTAAATATAGACATTTCTGCCATATGCCTTTCGCGTGTGTAAATAGCACATCCTCCTTTACGTCTCACTGTTCTGTCGGCTTGGAGGATGTTACAGTTGTCAATGTGTATTTCTTTTTTGTCAATACAGAACTCACAATTTTCACAGTTCGCTTGGCAGTCCTTTAGATGGGTTTCCGTGAGGTATGCAAAGTCTGCTCCGGTTTCTTGCATGAGTCCTTTCAGGTATAAAACTTTGTCTTGGGAATGGTTTGATTTAAGGCCCTGAATGTTGGCTAGGATTATTTTTATTTGTTCCCTAGCGTTTTTACATACTTGTGTTTCCGATTCACTTTCCAATGGTGGTGCCAGTTTCGTTGCCTTGTGTTCCTCCGAGAATTTTCCTATCTTTATCTGTTTCGATACCCGTTGTCCCGATATCACATGTAATGTCTTTCTGTATGCCTTCTGTACGGCTCTTGGATCCCTGTATTTGTCAGTTGGCTTTGTATTTGCTGGATAGTATTCAATAGTTGAATTGTCTGAGCTACATCTAAAAGATTGGTAGCCCTCTTTGTTGCTGGTTTCATCTGCTCACCTGTCGGGTTCCTTTGAGGGTGGTAGTAACGACATTTACCATCACGGCATTTTCTACCATCTTACTGCAGACAGTAAGATGGTGGAACTTGCACTTTTTTCAAATTTGCAATATCCTCTTGTATAATGTGTGTTACATAACGTGGGATGTGCCTAGATGCAATGCCCATTTGGGTGTATCATGCTCAGGTCAAATATTGAAAAACTTGGAATTTCAAGATTGGCAGTGTGTATTCCTATGTAAAATTGAATTTTAAGAGGGGTTCGTCTTCTGCAACTTTTGCGAAAAATCACATTTAAGTGTTCAAAATCGCACTTTTTTGTTGAAAATGGGATTTTTGGCCAATTTCAAAGACTTGGTAGTTTCAAATGACCCCCATACGTTCCATATTGTTCACATACACCCTTAACCCTTTCATGCCGTATGGGCGCAAATGAGACCATCAAATTTTATGAGATTTTAGTAATTCTGGAGATATAACACAAGTGGGTTTTTTGTGGCATGAAAAGTAAACGAAAATCAGGTATAAAAGGGTTAAGCATTTCTAGGGGCAGGCTTTGACCCATTTAAGATCAGCCAAGGTGGTTCATAACCCCTAAAATAACCAAAATCACCCAAAATGGCCCAAAACTAAGGAATTGTATGATTTTTAGTCTCCTATACACCACATTTCGCGGCTGTTCTCTTCATCAGGCAGAATCTTTTTGCTCTTCTTTCTTGGTCTTGCCTTTTTTTTTTAGAAACGCCTCCACCAATTTTTATTTATTTCTTTTCGGCATCACTGAGTGTGATGGCAGCTGCCCACATCTTTCCGCAAGCTGCTGTGACGTTCAACCTTTTTTTTTGCATTTGCAATTCTTCTTTAATATTTGTATAAGTCCCTCCTCCACCCCCAGCTTGTAATAATATGCTGGTCAACTGAATGTTTTGAGATTTCTTCTTCTGAAAGCGTCTTGATTTGTCTAGCAGGTCTTGTAGAGATCTAAGACATGTTCATAATGTCTTGCTTTGACTTGAAAACTGGCAACAATTCTCTGAGATCGATCCTAGCACGAACAAAACTTCCTGGACTGCTCTTTCACAGCTTTGAGTGTGAACTGAAAAGTTCTCAACTTCAAGTGGAGACCTGAGAAGCTCCTCAACTTCTCCTCTTGACATCTTACAAGTGAAGAGTGGCTCATACAGTTTCTCCTTATACCAATTAATCAGAGTAATTGGCGAAGTGGCATCAAAATTCAGTTTAGAGTTTCTATGAGTTCTCAGACTCATGTCTCCATACTCAGACTTACCTCTGATCTTCTTGATCATCTTAACCCCCCCATGCCCTCTCCTCCTCATCCTCACTGTACCGGAGAGAGGCAATGAGGTTCTCACTGTGAGCATGATATGCTCCACGAACTTTTCACATGAGTGATTATGTTCCTGACTTCAGAGGTCTGGCTTCTCAGCAGTTCCAGAGCGGTCACAATATGGTGAGGTCCATACCTCATGTGGTGCTTCACCTTCATCTCAAAATACATCTTGAAGTAGAAGTCCAGAAGTCCAGGCAGAACTTCAGCAGCACCTCCAGCTTCTTCAACACCTCCCCCTTCAGACCATGCTGCCTCATCCACAGCATCAACAGAGCCTCACCTGTAGTCAGCCAGCGTGACTGATTCAGTGGGCCATACTTCAGACCAGCAACTTCCTTGCTCAAATCTCCTGTCTTGAGAGCTTTGATCAATAGGAAGCAGTTCTTCTGGTCAGTGCTAAGGTTCTGTACAATGTCTTCTGGCAGTTCAATTATATCTTCTTCTGGCAGAGCATTGAAGCTAAAGTTGATAGGTATTTCATTGATCTTCTCCAAAAGTTTTCCTATTGGGCCACTGATCCCAGACTTGTGCGTGTAGGGACCATCAAGCTTGATGATCACGTGCCTGAGGCTGAGTTCATTAATATGGAACTGGCATATCAGCCAGTGACACTTGTGTCCTAGCAGTCTCTCCAAGTGAGTGATGGTTCCTCCGTTAGGTCCTGTGTTTGTGTTTGTGGAGTCACCACCACGGACCACAATAGTATATTTAGTACCATGAGCACTAATCCACTCAAACAGAGCCTGAGCTATCTTGAGTGCAGGTTTCTCATTTCCTTCAGGTTCTTCTGGTGTACAATGGAAGAGATACTTCCCCTCATGTTCCCAGGTAACACTATAGGGCTCTTCAGTCGTAATATCAGGATGGAAGCGGCCAGTTTCTTCATTGTACCTCATGATTTTTGCCTTCTTATCTTGTTTTCCATCAAAAAAAATTCCCTTGATCTCCTCTCCCTCTGTCCTTTTCTCCAGGGCCTCCACCGAGGCACCTATTACAGACTCCTTGCCCCTCCACATCTTCATCCTGTCAACAGCTAGATATGCCTAATCAGCAGATAGATGGCCAGCTTTGATGAGATCTTGCAAGAAACCAGTTGCAATGACTGGTGCAGGAGTGTTTGCCACCTTGAACCTGACTGCAGCCGCAGCAGTGCTTGAGATATCCATGTAGTTCCTCCTGGCAGAGGTGGAGACTTTGCCAGTGTTGACACTGGAGCTTGTGCCTGGTGCAGTACTGGAAAAATTTGTGTCAGCAGTAGGAGCTGCTCTGCCTGGAGACTCTTGCAAGGAAGTCACCTCATCTGCCTCTTCTGAGGCAGAGGACAGTCACAGTTGACATGAACTCTAGCAGCACAGCCAGATGCTTCAGTTCCACAGAGAGTGATATCATGTCTGCAGGTTGTTTTGTCAAACAATGTATCAAGTTCAGATATTCTCTTCTCTCTCTTTGCAGCCTTCACTCTGCCATTCACTAGGTCGATCATTTCATTCCACCTGACAAGAATCTTCCTGCAAACACCCCCACCCCCCAATGGATCTCTCTTGAATGATCACAGGAGGAGTGAACTTGGCATTGCTTTTGCGCCACTGTGCCAGTACCAGTGATGCCAAGTCCTTAGCCAAATCTTGCAGAGGGCACTGAGCTTTCTTCATATCATCCAGAAGCAGCTTCTCTTCCTGGAGGAGGATTCCTCTCTGAAACACAGCTCTCCAGGTTGGAACTTCTGTGGAAAGTAACTGCTTGCCTGGACCCACCAGATCACTCAGCTTTGAACCAGAACTTTTTCTGGTCTTTCGTCCTTGCTTAGCCATGGTGGCTACACAATCTTCACCAAGCTTTGTATCTGAAACAGAAAATTATCACAGTGAAACTCTAGTTGCCTATAACAGCTGTTACAATGGCTTTGTTCGGTAAGAAACCGGTCTGTTACATTTGTACTATAGTGTATGTCCTGCACAGCTGTTCTGTACATAACCAGAAAACGAAAAAGTGGAAATTTGAACACTTAAACGTGATTTTTAGCAAAAGTTCAAGAAAACAAACCCCTCCGAAAATTTAATTTTACATAGGAATACATACTGCCAATCTTGAAATTCGCGCTTCAATGAGCGTGATACACCCTATCGCCCATCCCGATATCTGCAGTACCCTTTTGCGTAGTATTTACAGACGGTATTTTCTACGCTTCTCTTTCTTGTTATCTGATTATTTTCTATATTTTTAATGTTGATATTATCATTATTTTTCTTCGGCTGTTTATTTCCTACGTTTTCAGTTTTTATCATTTTGCTCGTTCGGCAGTTTTACTACATCGCAACTTTTACTTATCTCTTTTCTTCCTTTTATGTTCTTTTCTCTCATCCACCCTCCTTTTCTGTAATACTCGAATTCGCTTTCTCCATTTCTTTAAATACCACAAAGGAGTTTACAGTTTGAGTACATGCGTCACACAGAAATTTGACTCCCGCGATATGTTTAGCGTTCGAGACGAGAGATATTTTCCTCTAATCCCCATTCATGCAGATAACGTCATGCAGTTTTTGACAGAAATCACATCTGATTGCTGCATTTTCAGTTGTTTCCAGATTACACAAATTGCAGATTAAGTGAGAATTTGTATTCACATATCGGTCAATGTTAATCGGCACATTTGTAGGATTTGGGGAGAGGAAAAGCCTCATGAGCTGTATGAACATGAAAGGGATTCACCTAAAGTTAACGTATGGTGTGGCCTGTCAAGTTCCCGCACTTATGGACCCTATTTTTTTATGAACGCACTGTCACCAGCATTTCGTACCTTAACATGTTACGAGAGTTCTTTATTCCACAATTCCAGGAAAATCCTGGCCTGCTACAAAGAGCTTTCTTTCAACAGGATGGAGCACCCCTTTACTTTGCTCGCAATGATAAAGTGTTTTTAAATGAAACTTTCCCTGGACGATGGAATGGTCGGGGAGGACCTATGAAATGGCCGTCCCGTTCACCAGACTTAACACCTTTGGATTTTTATCTATGGGGTTTTCTGAAAAGTAAAGTCTACACTAGCAAACCAAGAGACATTGAAGAACTTAAGCATCGTATTGTTGATGCAGTGACATCCATCCATGCAGTCGTGCCAGAAAAAGCTTTTCGAGAATTTGAACGCCGCATACGATTGATCATAGTGAAAGATAGACGACAGTAGACGTTTATCAGTAATTTGAGGAAAGCTAAACAATACCATAAAGAATTAAAGTAAACTAAAACTTATAAGTCTAATGCTTGTAGTAACGTAAAAACTATTTCATTATCTCAATTAACAATAAAATTATTAGTTCTTTTTGCTATATTCATTTTGGGACACCCTGTATATATGTGTGTGTGTGTGTGTGTGTGTGTGTGTGTGTGTGTGTGTGTGCATGACTCCAGATTCCTGGGATCTTGGGAGCATTGCTCCAGTAAATTTGACCATGAGAAAAAGTAAATTTGGGTTTGGGTTTTGTTCATCCGCTAGACGTTATGCAATTTTTTTGCGTATACGTTCTTGTACAAACCAATTTTTTTAAATTACAAATTTAGTTATTTTAAGTTTAGTTGGTAATTCCATATTTAACAATTATTTTTATTTTTTGTTAAGCTTCAATGTTTTGATAATTAAAATTTTATTAAAACGTATATTTTTTTAATATAAAATTATCAGGATTGGACTATGTTCCATTGATCTCGGCCAGGTTTGATAAATTGGCCAGATAATTACTTGTGCGGTTTTAAGTAATCCACCATGACTCTACTGTAGAATTGAAAAGTTTAGTTAAGTTTAAACTTACTTTTACTTACTTTAACTTACCTACTTTTACTTACTCTTCCTTACTTTTACTAAGTTTAAAGCACTTACTTTTACTTACTTTCATTGTACTATATTTACTTACTTTTACCATACTATATTTACTAACTTTTACTTATTTTGTATTTTTTCAGGTAGTCAATAATCAATAATGGATCCTAATATTGATGAAGTTGGAGAGAAAAGTGAGGGTGTTAAAAGGGGTTACTTTTGTGGTCAATGCAAGAACAAATATTCAAATAAGCAAAACTGGGAGGAACATTTTAATTCCAAAAAAAATATTTGTTACAATACAAGAGGTCCCAGAGTTTGGGCCCACAGCTTAGATATTGCAGTAAAGAAATACCAGGATGAAGTGCAGCAAAGAGATACGGCAAAGCAGTCATTTAGTTTGTTCACAAAATGTGCTAGTGCTAGACCTCAGAAAAATGAACCAACTTCATCAACTGCTAATCTAGAAAATGAAACTTTTTCACTAGATGTTTCACAGACTGAAGAAAGTGCTTCTCCTCCACCTAAGAAACAAAAGGTAAGTGAGGAATCTGCGCATCAGACTAACAAAACTGCTTTAGAGGAATTTGAAAATTCCCAAATCCAGAAGACATTGAATGCAATTTTGCGCCTAACAAAAGAAACTCACCAAGCTGTTGTGGTTAATAAAGAGAAGAGTCAAAATATGCCTTCAAGTTCGTGTTGCATCCAAATCTAATAAAGCAAAAAGCAACAAATTTGACATTTCCATAGCCCATTTAAGCAAGTGTAAATCAATACAAGAAATCCTGAACAATGATTTGATCAAATCTACATTCAAATTGGTGGAAAAGAAGGATCTAGGGCATGCTGATGATTCATTTTCAGTACCAAGTGATATAATGGAAAACATTGCAAATAGTGACACTAATATGCCTGATGTAGATATAGCTGTTGAGGATGAAGATGATGATAATCAAGAAGATATTGATGATGCTTCTGATGATAAAATGTTTACATTATATTGCATAGCTTGCACAGACCCCAAAGCATGTGCTTCAGACAAACATTCTAACATAAACGGTTACTTCAATGTTAAAGATTTAACCTATGTATGCAAACAAGGAGAAAATCAAGAGAGATGGTTTAGAAATCTGAAAACCCACCTGAAGAGACATTTAATTAAACTTCAGCATCATCAAAGAGCTGCTGTTTATGAAGTGATGAAAACATCTTCTCGGAACACTACTAAACGCATAGAAGACTTATGTGGCAACATCTTATACTACATAATGAAAACAAACACTGCATGGGCTCTATATCCAGTACTTCTAGCTGTATTACATAGGTCAGGTTGTGAGGTTGGAAATTTGAATCATAGCACACACACGTGCGAGACAATTTGTGAGCTATTAGATAATCAACTTAAAGAACAAACTGTAAAGTGGTTCTTAGAACAAACTTCAGTAACAATAACAGCTGACATTGGAACAATTTTGGGATTAAGCATGCTAGTTGTATTAGTTATGAGTGAAGAAGATAAGACTGTAAAACTTGCTGGGATAAATTTAGTACGCAGCAAATCAGGAGTTTATTTGGCCAATGAAATTTTTGATGTGTTGAAGTCTCCTAATCACTTGAAACTATCTGAAGAAGCAATTAAATCCAAGGTATCTGGAATGGTTGGAGATGGGGCTTTTTGTAAGGACAACGAGCCATTTAAAAACGAAATGAAAAAGTTGTTTGGAGAAAATTTCAAATTTCGATGGGACTTAATGCATCTTGTGAACAGAGCCCACGTTGATGCATTGAAGAAAATTTGTAAACTAAGTGAGCTTTTAGACTTTATTCAGAATCACTCTTCAAATCTGAGATCAGGCCTTGACTATACCAATATGGTTCTTGACAATATCATTGGTTTTAAGAGACCAAAACTCAAATCTGATACTCGCATGGTTAATTACGAATTTGATCAATTTGACAGATTTGTGGAAAATTGTGTTTTTTGATCATCCACAAGAGAAAGAAATTAGTGCCAAGTTCTATGTATTGATTTCCTATGTAACAAAGATTATGTTGCAAGTAGCTCAAAAAACCACAGTTAGTGCAGAATTTGTAGAAAATATATTTTATAAAGAAGGAGGGAAAACTGTTATGTTAAGAGTGATGGAAACAATTTCCAAATTAGCTAATGGAGGAAATGCAAATGATGTAGTTTCTGAATTTAAGCACGATACCACAGGGCAGCAAAAGGAACTAACAGCTGAGGATTACATCCTAAATGAAGTTTACAAATACATCAAGAAACGTTCTGATTACTACCAGGTTGCTGAAGTTGCTAGACCATCCAGAACCAGATCTGAAAGTAGTTTTACAAAAGACTCAGTGATAAATTGGCTGACAGAATATATAGAACAGCTGTGGAAAGGAATCACAGAGAGATTAAAGCATTTTGATAAAGATGGATCAACTGCCTGGAGTGAAGCACCAGCTGAAGGGACATTCTCCATTCTTGGTTACATTGTTGAACACAAAGGATCCATTAAGCCATCTCATTTGACTAAGCTGTGCAGAATTGTGAAGGAGGGTCCAGCTCCAGGCACTAGATCTGCTGTAATGATCACACAGAAAGCCATTGATCAGTGGCCAAGCATACATGGCGGTAAATTCACAACAAATGCCTACATGCAAGGTCTAACATCGTCCACTGTTGTTGCTGCAATGAATAAATAAACTTAAGGTGAGTTATAAACTGTACATTATTGTATTATTATGTTTAGCTAAAACAATTTGTAATTGGTATGTCGTCAATTCAAGAGTTTACTATCATTAACCTATCTAGTGGTGTAAGGGGAAAAAAAGTAAATTCAGAGCTGTGCTCCAGTAAATTTTTTCAAATCTGGAGTCATGTGTGTGTGTGTATATATATATATTAGTGGTGGACCGGATGTCAGTTTTTCAACATCTGCGGATGCGGATCTTTAATTTCAATATCCGCGGATGCGGATATTTAGTTAATCTATCAATATAATATAGAATTATGAATATATGACAATTTTTCAAATTTCGTGATATTACTATTACGGCAGTCAATGCATAAGAATTAAAATTGATATTAATGTTTTCATTATGATAAAAATAATAACTTTCTCAAGAGTTTCAGCCACAGAAAATTCAATGAAACAAGTTTCATTCAATTTTCTGTGTTACCAGGTATTTATATTTTCAGGTTTATATGTTTGTTTGTTCATTAATAATTAATACTTTCCATGAAATGTGCATGACTGGGCCTTATAAGCTACTTTATAAGCTAATTTAATTGTAAATTGCATAATTTATTAGAGGTAATATCTGCATAACATCCGCAGTCAGAAGTGCGGATGCGGATGTTAAAAATGATGCGGATATCCGGTCCAACACTAATATATATATAACAGTACCAACACACTGGCAAACATTTTATAAATGTTACGCCCCCAAGCCACTAAAGAAATTGGGAGAAAAAGGCCATAAACAAAGGGATTTAGGGGGATGCCGCCCCAGAAAAGAAGGATATACAGGGCGTCCCAAAAACATGTATACACACTTTAAATAATTATAAAGGCAGTGTTTATTAAAACACATTTCATTTTCAAAATGTAATAGAATCTACAGACATTATTTAATTGTTTTGTCAACGCCTGTTTTCAAACTGACGTCCGTTCTGGTCCAGGCACTGCTGATAACGCGAAGCAATGGAATCGCAAACATCACGAAACATTTCGTTTGGTATTTGTGTGCATTCTCGTTCAATGTCTGCTCTCAATTCAGCGACTGTTGCAGGTTTTATAGCGTAGACTTTGTCTTTTAAGTATCCCCATAAAAAAAAGTCTAGTGGTGTGAGGTCTGGTGAACGCGGAGGGTATTCTACGAAACCCCTTCGTCCAATCCACATCCACATCGTGCCAAGTACCACTCGCAATACTCCACTCTTCGGTCCGGATCATCTTCATTAATAGCATGGACTAATCTTGGAATGTAACTTTTCCATTGACAGCGCTTCAAAATGCGTTGGACAGACGATTCTGAAATTCCTACCTCACGACTCGCTTGCCGCACAGATTTTCTTGGACTTTGGTGATACGTTTCCAGTACTCTTTCTTGCTTTGTGGGGCTTGTCGATGTCCGTGGTCTTCCGGAACGCTTCTTGTGGACATTCTGAACAGTTCCATCGGCTAATTCCATCTCTAATTCGAGTGATGGTAAGTCGCGTTGGTGGATCTGTTTGAAACTCCCTCCTAAACTGTCTTTGCACTTCAACTGCGTTTTCACACTTCCAGTAGCATTTTAGAATGAATTTCCTTTGTTCAAAGCTTAGTCTGACTGCCATTATTAATTCTAATGGGTTTAACTTGGAAAGAAAGAAACATCAATTGAGCTATCAGCTGTTAAAGTGTGTATACATTTTTTTGGGACGCCCTGTATATAAAGTGTCTGCAATACAAACTGAGAAAACTTTCATAAAATAATTGATGCCGTTTTGAATATTCTTTGAACCATGATGACACAGAGTACGGTCGCTTTTAGTAATGATGAAATACTTAAAGAGGCCTCGCTAGTATACTGAACCCGTATTTACTCTGCAATGCTGCTGTGAGCTGCTCGTACCCTGATATAGACGTATGGGCGAAATGATGTTCCGTGTAAAATATGAAACTTTTCATCTCGCTTCCATTTAAGCTGTGATTACGATTGTCTTGAGCGTTGTTTGGTAATATATACACACACACCTTGGTTACCTTGGTTTAGCTTCCACCTAAACTGTTTATTCTGTCGATGGTCAAGCTTGTTGCTCCAACTTGGACCTACAACAACGTGGAATTAGAATAACGACCCACCACGGTCCACGGGTGGTCAGAAATTAGAAAGTCCTTGTCCTAACTCGTTCTCACGACCTCCCGATCAACAGCCTTGTGTCTTAACCACTAGGGTACCCAGGGTATTTTTTTTCTCGAAGGATGAACAGCTGGGGAAGCTGTGCGCCGCCTGCTCTCGCCGGAAATCAAACCCGGGGGCGGTGGATTCGTAGTCAACGACGGTAACAACTACACCACCAAGGCGCATATATATATATATATATATAAAATCCTCATGGAAAAGGACTCATCAGGAGTCCCTGATGAGTGTCTACTGTCTATCCATCATTTTATGACAAATTAATGGTCAGGAGTTTTCAATAATTGACTGTTCATCATCCCGGTGAAATTCTGGTCTCGGTGTATGGAGAAGTGACTTGTGCCTGAAATTCAGTTAAGTTAGGTTAGGTTAAGAACAGTGATCATGAAATGTCTCATGGTTAAAGTGTGTACGGGTTTATATACCTGATTGTGATTATACAAAAAACAATCCTGATGAGTGAAAAGATACTTTAGTACGCATGCAAGCATGAATGTTGAAAATTATAGCTTTATAAGTAGACGCAAAAGTAAAAAAAATCGAAATTTTATCGTATAGTAAATTAATATTTTTCATTATTTCCCTCTATTGGCGCCATTTGAAAGGATGTGATAAGGCGCATGATGTGACAAAAAAGTGCATACGTTTTAACATAAGGACCCTCAAACTGTGATAATATTAACAAGATTTTAACGCAAGACCTCTCAAATTATGTTGATACATTAACATAAAAGTTTTCGTCGTATAAAATAAATCTTCATTTATTTGTTGGTACTAATTGGTAAGCATAAATGTCAGGCAATTTTATCTAGAAATTCATTGTTTCTTCTTACATTCAAATAAGGAGTAATTTGTTTTGTTTTTAAAACAGTTCATTAACGTTGTTAATTATGCTCCTGAATGAACGTGGTGGAAATTTCCACTTTATTTTGATGTTCAGCGCTTATCTTTTATTCTTCTACACTACCTGCCTTATCTGTGATGAGAATTTGCACACTCACGAGATTATGTGAACCCACCCCATGTATGTATATATATATATATATACATACATATATTTTTTCCCGTGACTCGATCGAAGTCTGTATAAAAGCTGAATAATAATGAAAATCTAGCAGTAAATTATCTTTGAGAAGTGCCAGTAGCTGTTTGAATATGTAGTGCACGCAAAGTGATACTTTCCTAAGTGGTGAAATTACAACATATGCCATAAAAATTAAAACAAAGGAAATTATCCTACGCAGAGCTTTTTCGATTGTTCTATCCGAAAAAAAATTAGGTGCACAATCATACGTGTGAAACAAAGCACTTTGTTTTTCCCAAAAATTTTTACAGCTATCCCTCGATATCCCCCGCGGCCGCTCTCACGAGCACCAATCAGTGAACATACACAACGCGTGACATCCCCTATCTGCCAGAGTAACGGAGCTCACTCCTCCTCATTCCCTTATAGTCAACCCCCCTTCACCTCCTTCCTGAGTGAAGTTTTAGCTCACCAATCTTTATATACTATTGCTTATAAATATCACGAAAATACAGTAGGTAACCGATTTCTACAGCACTCAGATTTGCAACAACGCAAATTAACAATGTTAATTTATATTTGATTTTAACTGCCTAAATTGAAAAAACAGATATCATTCTTATAGCAAGTCCGAAACAACCCAGCCCACTAAATTCATTTTCTTTTGTTCCTGCTACCTCTACTGAGGTCCAGAATATTATTGGTCAATTAAAAAATACAAATAATAACATTCATAACATTCCTGTACCTATATTGAAACTTGTTAAAGATAAGATATCTGTAACTTTGGCTAAAATTATCAATCAAAGGATTTCCAAAGGAATATTCCCATCAATGCTAAACACTGGTTGGAAACACCCCTTTTTAAAGGGGGTGGTCCTACACTAGCAACAAATTACAGGCCAGTGTGTTCATTATCTGTGTTCAGCAAAGTTTTTTAAAAATTGTAAAAAGTAGAATGCAGCGATATTTAGAATCCTACAATTTATTATCTCCAAATCAATATGGCTTCCGTAATAATAAAACAATGGAAATGGCTATTTTAAATCTCATGGAAAATGTAAATATAGCTAAGGAGAACAAAGAAATAATGATATCAATATTTATGGATTTGAGTAAGGCATTTGATGTAATAGACCATAATAATCTACTTAATAAATTATATTGTTACGGCTTTAGAGGAGCAATCAGTGATTGGTTTAAAAGTTATTTGTCCAATAGATATCATTTTGTATCAGTAAATAAAGTTTGCTCAACTAAAGCGCTTGTCAAACATGGTGTGCCACAGGGCTCAGTTCTTGGTCCACTGTTATTTTTATTATATATAAATGACCTGCACGTTTATCTGATATACTGAACTTCATAATGTTTGCAGATGATACAACTCTTTTTCTTGCAAAGATGTTAATACAGCTAAGAATATATTTCATTCAGAATTCATCAGTGTAATGAAATGGTTGACCACCATTAAACTCTTCCTAAATACCAGTGAAACAAATTTCATGATTTTTACTAATAAAAGAAATGTATATCTTGATGAACTTAATGTTAATGAAATCGCCAAAAAGGAGTGTGCTGTAACAAAATTTCTTGGTGTAATGTTAGATGAGAATTTGCAATGGAGTGATCATGTAAATTATATCGCGAAAAAGATTTCAAGGAGCGTTGCTATAATGTTTAAACTTAGATGTGTAGTCCCTAAACAAGTTTTATTGACTCTTTATCATACTCTTGTTCTTCCTTATTTAACATACTGCACCCTTGTTTGGGGAAACTCCGCTAACAACACATTAAATGGTATCTTTGTCATCCAAAAACGAGCAATAAGGTTATTATCTGATGCTGATTTCCTTGATCACTCTAGTGCATTATTTAAAGAGCTAAGCCTACTAAAGCTCAACGATATAACCAAACTGGCACATTTTATTTTTATTTACAAGTGTAAGAACAAAATCATTTATTTGCAATGGGTAAATAGATATTTTGTAACTCATCAAGAAATCCACTCGTATCAGACCAGAAATAGATCAAAGCTTGTTATACCTCAATTTAGACTGTCTTCATCTCAAAAACTACCCATTTTCATTGGATTGAAACTATGGAATGACTTGCATGCCGATATAAAAAATATTGTGAATGTAAATTTGTTTAAAACCAAGTTGAAATCCCGATTAATAATGGCATACTAACAAAAATCTAGCATTAATGTCCACTAATATTGTCCATTAATATTGTAATACATGTTTTAACTATTAATAATACTTATTTGCTTATTTATTTATTATTATTATTAATTAATAACAACTAGCTGCTTATTTTTAATAAGAGCCCAGTAAAGCCTAAAGCTTAAGGGCCAAATTAAATAAAATAAATAGTCGAGCTTCACAATTACTTATGTTATTGTAAATTGAAAAAAAATTATTTATTTTATTATTATTAATAAAGGTTATTCTATTCTATTATATTCTATTCTATAACGGAAATAAACTCGTTCTCCCACCCACCCCATAGAAGGAGAAGGATAGAGTCGAAATCAAGGTCTCCGAGGCTCTTAAAAACGATGCCTTTTTTTCTCTCTAATTTTGAAAAGATTGTGCAGTGTGTAAGGCTATAAAACGCCGTTTATAAAACAGAAAGAGATACTGAAGAAGCAGCCAAAAGAGAAAATATAAATGACGAGCAGAAAGAAACAGAAAAGGAGACGAAAAAAAGTGAAGCAGATGCACTGAGAATGCCAACACACGAAGAGGGCGAAAACAGGATTGTAACAAAGGCACTAAAAGAAACAAACGGAGATCAGACGGAGAACACGAACGTGAATTACGAAAAAACAAGAGAAAAAACACGATAATAGACTGAAGGTATCTTCAAATAAAGGAACGAAACAAACATCCAGAAACAAAGGTTCCGAGTGAAAATGCGGAAAGAACTGTAAGCAAGTGTTGCGCGTGTACAGGCTACTTTCCGCACGCGATTTTTATAATGGATGCACTGTTGGACGATCTGACGTAAGGTGGTCCGATGATTTCACTCCTCACTTCTCCACCCGCTTCCCAAAGCGTCCCTCACAGCAGTCGCTTCATGATTCGCGTGGGACGGCGATGGGACACCTGACCTCTGATCTTTCCGCTATATCTGATTGGGGCAGAGAAAACCTTGTGGTTTTCAATGCCTCAAAAACTCAGTTCTTCCCTCTATCTACTCGTCACAATCTTCCACACGACTATCCCCTTACCTTCAACAACACAACTCAATCCTTCCTCTTCTCTTAATATTCTTGGCGTTTCCTTTTCTCGTGATCTTTCTTGGAAAGATCACATATACTCTCTTTCTAAAACAGCTTCTAAGAGGTTAGGTGTGCTGTACCGCCTCCGCAGTTTCTTCACCTCTACTCAGTTGCTGTCTCTGTACGGGGGTCTTGTTGGCCCCTGTATGGATTATGCTTCTTATGTGTGGGGTGGATTAACCCACACAGCCGTACTTGACCGGATGGAATCAAAGGCTTTTCATCTCATCAATTCCCCGCCTCTTACTGATTGTCCTCAATCTCTCTCTCTTCGCCGCAATGCTGTCTCGCTCTCTCTTTACTATCGCTATCATAACGGACATTGCTCTTCTGACTTCTCTAATTGCATGCGCTCTCCTTTAAGGAGAGCACACAGTACCAAACTTTCGACACGTTCTCATTCCTTTTCTGTCCAACTATCTAATGCAAGGGTTAATCGGTATTTTCAGTCGTTCATTTAGAGGTGGAAAGAGTACCAAAACGAGTACCAGTACGATTAAGAGTACCGTATTTTTTTAGTAGTCGAGTACGGTTTTTTTAGTGTTCGAGTGCGAGTACGCGTGTAAGAGTGTGGTTTCAAAATTTAACTGGTGCTTGGTTAAAGTGCTTGGCTACAACTTGTAGCCAAGCACCAGTTAAAGTTTGAAACCACACTCTTACACGCGTACTCGTACTCGACCACTCAAAAAATACGGTACTCTTAATCTTACTGGTACTCGTTTTGGTACTCTTTCCACCTCTACTTTCATCTACTCAACCGGTCAACTCTGGAACAATTTTCCTCAATCCATCTTTCCTCTGTCTATGACCTTCCATCTTTCAAACGCAGTGTCTAGGCATCTCCAAAACCCCAGACCTTAATTTTGGCTCTCTTCTTCTTCTTTGGAGGGGCGCTTTTGTAGGCATTTGCCTTTGGCACCTCCTTTCTGCATAAAAAAAGAACTAGTGACATAGCATGATAACAATGTATTATAACAACATTTTAAAGTTATAAATTTCTAACAGAAGCAAGAGAAAGTTCCAATGAAATATGTTTAGTTAGCGAACTGACATAGGTAAAATAGTGTTGGCGATCAGAGAGCTGAATTTGGACATTTGTGTCAGCATCAACGAGAATCTTGTGCAACACAATGAGAAGACTTGGTCGAACAGCGCAACAGTTATACATATGAACATAATTACATGTAAGGGCACACACCATTTTTTTTTTCTGGGAGTGAGTCACGATCTTTTTCCTGATCAGATGCAGGTCCGGACAAACGGAATGTCTTGTTGACTAAAAACTATAAGAACGACATGGCTACACTCCTATATTGGATTTAGAGAATATCCCTGGACATGGGAAATACAGGAGCGAACATTGTCCCTATATATAAAGAGAGGGATAAGTCTCAAGCAAAGAACTATAGATTGGTATTATTGACATCGCATCTCAACAAAATATTTGAAAGAAGTCAGAGGAAACGCCTTTTTGGAGACAGAAAAGATTCAATGAGAACCAACACGGACTCCGATCAAGAAAATCGTGCCTATCACAACTAATAGATTTTCAAAATTGAAATTTTAAAAAAAATCAAAATGTCCCTTTATGGGTTTTGTGCTATGATTGATAAGCGGACGATCAATGAGTTCTTCGTCTACGATCCAGTGCAGATTTTAAAGTTTAGCGTTCAGCGTAAGGATTGTCCAGTTTTCACATTTTAGCGGTCAGCGTTCGGGTCGCAGTCCTTTTTCTTCTTTCCGGGGTAGAGTTCGAGTCACATCCTTCTGGCTTAAGCCTTCTTCCACTAGCTAATTGTGAAGTTCATTAAGGGTGGGATTAAATCATCAGCGTTTGATATATAAAAGGAGTTTTATTAGCAGTAAGAATTATCGGTAAAGTTGCAAGTCAGTAAAATTATTAACAGTAGAATTTAAGTTTTGCGAAAGCCATGTTGTGAACCCAGTGGCGAGTTTATGTGTGTTTTTCACAATCAAAACTTAGTAAGCCCTCGGCCTCTGTTTTTCTGTGCCCTCTCTAGCTCGTCTTTCGCTCCGCATTGGTTTATATAGTAGTATTAGGGGGGGTAACAAGATTACAATCACTAGGGGACAAAAAGGATGCCATGTAATTTATAAATATCTTTCTTGGAAAATTCTAGTTAATAACACTGGTCAACACTCATTTTATTGCCAATCATATTAGAGTGATTTTGGGGTAACCTTGTGGTGCTGATTCCGAATATGACATCGGTTTTGCTAGATTGGCTCTAATTTATGAGATAATTGGTACCCCATTGAAACACGTAAAAATGCAAAAAAAATAATGTTCAGGCGGAGCCTACTTACAAATCGCATTGAAATTGTCTCAAATCTTACAAAAGTAAACACATGAAATACATAATGGCATTTTATTCGGTCTCACCATCTAGAATGTTCCGGTAGTTTCCCATATGCACGCGTTATGGTTACGTTTCCTATTAATTGAGGGTATTCATTATCACAAGAACTAGAGCCAAATCGGAAAAACTACTTTCATTTTGGAATTCAGCAACCCCAAAATACCCTAAATTCGTACGAATTTCCTTGGCAACGAAAAAAAAATGTTTTTTTGTTGACCTGTGTAATCATTTTACTTAACTTTACTGTTTAATGTTACTATTCCTAATAGGGCAAAATACAACAGAGAGCATTAAAACAGTATCGTAGACGCACTACACCAAGAAACCCGATTAGTCAGTACTCGTAATTCTCCTACATACGAGCGGAATCAAATGCCCTGAGGGGGCACATTCGCATGCCGTACATATATACATTTTAACTGCAAACGACACACGTATAATTAATGTAAAGAACGACGCTTGTGTAGAAGAGCGTTCCGCACAAGATGCGAAGGTGCCCCCTCAGGGCATTTGATTCCGCTCGTATGTAGGAGAATTACGAGTACTGACTAATCGGGGTCCTTGGTTCCTTGGTGTAGTGGTTAACATATCCGACCGGCAATTGGATGATCCCGGGTTCGAATCCTGGGAGGTACCTCATTTTCCATTTGCTCGTTCTCCCTCCTCATCTTGTGCGGAACGCTCTTCTACACAAGCGTCGTTCTTTACATTAATTATACTGTGTGTTGTTTGCAGTTAAAATGTATGTATGTACGGCATGCGAAGGTGCCTCCTCAGGGCATCTGATTCCGCTCGTATGTAGAGAATTACGAGTACTGACTAATCGGGGTCCTTGGTGTAGTGGTTAACATATCCGACCGGCAATTGGATGATCCCGGGTTCGATTCCTGGGAGGTACCTCATTTTTCATTTGCTCGTTCTCCCTCCTCATCTTGTGCGGAACGCTCTTCTACACAAGCGTCGTTCTTTACACACACACATATACACACACACACACACACACATATACATATAACAGAAATTAATAAACGAAGAAATTCAAAGAAATTTCACAGCCAAGATTGATTTCACATTTTTCACATCAATCTCACACTTGATATATATACAGAGGGTTGAAAAAAGTAATGGACACAATGTTTCGATATTTGTTTTTATTATTGTGCAATAATTTCATAACACCAGAAGTAATTCCACTGAAATAATTGGTTTAGAACCGTGTTGCATCCCCTTTGTCCCGTGCCAAGCTAAAGCACGCTGGGTCATTCCCTCGATTAACTTTTTAATGTCATCTTGGGATATTGCAGCCCATTACTCTTTGAGAGCCGTGCTTAGGGTTTCTCTAGATGAAGGCTTTGGTTGACGTCTCCTCAGTGCCCTGTTCAGCATGTACCACACATATTGTACGATATTCATGTCGGGTGATTGACCTGGCCAATGGCCATGCCATCTCTGAATTACTCGAACTGTGCAGGCAGGGGCACCATCTTCCATGAGTAGAGTGAGTGATAGAGACAGATTACCATTGGCATAAAGTGGCAGCAGGCCTTTCTCCAAAATGCTCTGATATTTCGCCGAATTGACGGTTCCTTTACATATCATCAATTTTGACCGACCCGTGCTCGAAATTGCAGCCCACACCATACCAGAAATAATTTCCGTGTGTCACTGTAGCCTGCAGGTGCTTCTGTGAAAATTCCTGTGATGGACGTCTCTATACTTACACACGCCCACTATTCGAAAATTAGGGAAATTAGGACTCGTATGTGAATATCACGATGCTCCAAAACTCAGAGTCCCGGTTTTTTATCGATGCTTCACTCTGCTTGCGACGAGCAATGTTGTGAGAGGTTTAGCAGCATGGACTTTCTTCTAACTGCCCTACAATAATAGCCTAAAGCATAGAGAGATTTTCTAACGGTTCTAGAACTAACCCCTACCTGCCCCACCAATTCACCAGCAGTTTGTCGTGTATTCACCTCTGCACTTCGTCTGAGGCACATAACGTTCTCTGTGATGGGCCTGGGTAGAATGCCAGACTGTTGTAATATTATACAGCGAAACGGTTCAGTATCAAATTTATTACAGGTCACCCTCGCTTTATGCGGGGGTTGCTTTCCAAAAAAGTTCGCATAAAGAGAGCCATTTATACATGTATTTATTAGGGATGCGTTCCAAGACCTCTCCTGAACCGCGTAAAAAACCTTTCTAACACTTTTTCATAACAAATCCAATGAAAAATCACCTAATAAAATAAAACAATCATCTGACATTATATACAAAAAATTAAGAGAAATAATAACAGTTTCTAAGAGGTTAGGTGTGCTGACCGACTGCGCAGTTTCTTCTTCACCCCAACTCAGTTGCTGTCTCTGTACACTGTACAGGGGTCTTGTTCGACCCTGTAAGGAGTACGCTTCTCATGTGTGGAATGGTTCAACCCATACAGCTCTACTGACCAGGTGGAATCAAATTCATTTCGTCTCATCAATTCCCCACCTCTTACTGACTGCCTTCAATCCCTCTCTTTTCGCAGCAGTGTTGCCTCACTTTCTCTTTACTATCGCTATTATAACGGTCACTTTTCTTCTGAACTCTCTAACTGCATGCCTTCTCCTTTAAGGAAAGCACGCAGCACCAGACTTTCGACACGTTCTCATTCTTTTTCTGGTCAACTCTCGAACGCAAGAGTTAATCGGTGTTTTGAATGTTTCACCTACTCATCCGGTGAACTCTGGAACAATCTTCTCAATCCATCTTTCCCCTCTGTCTATACTCTTCAATCTTTGAAACGCAGAGTGTCTAGGCATCTCCAAAACCCTGGATCTTGATTTTGGCCCTCTTCTCCTATAGGGGGGAGGGGGCCGCTTTTGCAGGCATTCGCCCTTGACCCCTCTTTCCTGCATAAAAAAATGGTATTTACTTGAATACTCATCACTTTAAAGTAATGGCAACTCCACACACTGCAAGATGAGAACGATTAGCGTAAGTCCGCACACAACAATGGACAATGCGACACTGAGTGAGGGAGATTGAGGAAGCGACCCTTGTCTTGGGTATTTTACCCTAAAATAGAAGCCCTGGGAAGCGTGCGGGCTGCCTCACCGCTCCACCTGGCACCAACTGCATAGCGGAGTCCGCGAGCGCCTACATTGGTCGCACAAGCTTCGCACATTAACCCGGCCAGTCGCATAATTGTGAATTTTTCTCGCACAAAGCGAGTGTGGTAGAAGTAGGATCGTCGCATAATAGCGAAATCGCATTAAGAGAAGTCACATAAAGCGAGGGCGACCTGTATTTGACTTTTTTCCAATTTCTATAATTTCCAGTTTTTCCCGGGACCCCGGAAATTCTCGTAGTGGGTATTAGACACTAAGGGTCACTGTTTAAGATCAGAATTAAATTGGAAACGATTGTAAATTTTTATATTAAAACTTTTTAGATAGAAATTCATGGGATAACAATTGTAGGTTAGGTTAGGTCAGGTTCAAGTGACATTCAATTATTGAGCTTAAATGTCGGTTCTGGGGCATTATAACATCGCCAAGTCATTTCTTCATCTCTAAATCCGAAAAATTAAAATCCATTTAATCTGACACCTCATCAGATTTGTTTGCTTCGTAATTGTGGTAGATTGGTGTGACAAAGTCTGCAGATCGACACACCAAAGAAACACCTTAATAATAAAAACTAATATTGATCTGGCAGCACTGGGTCTGACGGATTAGGGCGGATACGCAGCGATGATGTTTTGGGATGATCATTAGCATTGCGATTATGGAAGTAGTGTTGATTGTCGTTGTACTATTGTGAACTACTAGCCTATCTAGATATACTGATATAGCTATTGACTAACTAATAGACTGACAACTGCTAGACTAACGACTATTACTGGCTATCTAGAATATTGTCTGGAACTGTTGTTCTATACTTGAGGTGAGTCTATAATTATTTCGTTGGGTAACTTAATTCTGGTTATTGTACTGTATCTGTATATAGTGTCTGAACCATAGCCTTATCTACCGGTCACTACAGTAATCAGTTACAAGATCTGGATACACTTAGCCACACCTATCTTACTGTCCAGTGTATCCCGACTTTTGTTACAGATGGTACATCAGTGTAAATGGTTCATTCAATACCGTAACTGAAATAAGCGTTGGATTTGCAACGGAAAGTGCTACAAGGAAATAAAATACAGTAAAACGTTCTTCGTAAATTGGATTGGTAAAAATTAGTTTGATTTTCATAATTTAAAAAAATCATTGTCCCTAACAATTTTTTTTTTTTTGAATAAGCAGTAAGCATGCGTATCTATTTGAAAAAAATAACAGTATGCAAAGGTAGTATCAGTACATCATTTGCGATGTAGGTTATGAAAAATTATTCATTTCAAGTAATATTTAAGTACGTGGAGAAAATAGCCACTCAGATGGAAGTCATATGTAGAAATACCACAACATATGCATCGCAAGATTGTGATCATGATTTTCTTTTTTCAGTCCAAACAGTTGTCAAAGATATTTTAGGTAAATACTATAATCGAATCGAACAAGATCATATTTGAATATAGATGATGGAAAAATCAAACTCGGCTGTAATGGAACAGAAATCAAAAATTCCAGTGATAGATTTTGATAAGATGGCTAAAGAGTTGGGAGGATTAGGCCGTTACCAGATAATCATTTATCTTCTTGGATGTTTTTCTTCGTTCGTGTGTGGCCTCAATGTTGTAAGCTTTGTCTTCACATCATATAATAGTGCCCACAGGTGGGTTCATTTATTCATATTTTATATGCAATGCACGTATGCTTCTTAAAGTTGAGTAGTAAGTAGGAGGAATTGAGGAATGTTCGTGGTGGGTCATGTAGGTTGAGTAGTGGATTAGAAATATGTAAGGGGGGTGGTATTGCACCGTCCGTTTCGCCCGTAACACTACCAGCCCAGCCCAGCCCAACGCCTATTGGCGGCTAGTCATTAGGGGCCAAGGTGGCCGGACCCCACCTAAAAATATAATGTGAAACATGTGTGCTATTAATAAACGCGTATTTTTTCTTTTGCATTTCTTATGTTAAAGTAATCAAAGAAAGTCAATTACTGAAGTGAGCGCAGACGGTGGTAATGGAGCCGTGCATAAAAGGTACGGCGATGGTGCACGACCTCTTCCCCTTGTCTTGAAATTTAAGTTTTCGTCTTAAGTTAACATAGAATATGAATTCTCATTTTTTATAAGATATATTTATTAATATTATGGTACTTAAAACTGGGAAAATAGCTTAGAAAACTAGAATAAGGTTCATTTATTAATTTATTGTTATACGTCTCTATTCATTCCGCTTGTGCAAGTTTTCTTCGCGCATGCGCCTAATCAGGGAAAATTGACATGCATTTCGTATCATCTTTTGAAAATACACATCAGAGCAAAAATGAAGAAAGCTTTAGACGCAAAATGAGGCAACATAAAATAAATGGGGCGTAATATTAGGTTATGACCAAAATTTGCGGAAATCTTTCAATCATTTGTTAGGAATTGTTTCATCGGTAAAGGAAATGAAACCTTAATTCCATCAAAACTAACTTAATTTCGGCTCTGCGTAGGGGATTTAAAGCCCGACACGGGGCCAGCCAACCCTTGCCCTGACTAGTAGTGTACTTATCAGTGTCAGTCGCTTGTGTTGTGCCGAACCCACTGTGACCTTATTTCGTGACATCAACCGTTATATGTACATAATATCTGTGCATGCGTCTAATCGATTTTTAAACATGTTTATAGACGTGCTACTAATTACTTCTACCGGCAAACTATTCCAGCTATTTACTATTCTATGTGTAAAGAAGTTTTTGGCAACTGCTGTCTCGAACCTTATACTTGTCAACTTACACCCGTTATTTCTAGTCCTATTATATTGAGATATTTCGAAAAAGCTATCTCCAGCTACGTTATCGAACCCATTCATAATTTTGAAAACCTGGATTAGATCACCCGTTAGCCTCCGAGTCTCGAGTGTAGTCAATTTTAACTCTCTAAGCCTATCCTCGTACGACTTTGACCTAAGCGACGGAATCATCTTAGTTGCTCGTCTTTGAACTCTTTCGATTTTGTCTATATCTTTGCGCATATGCGGATTCCAAAATTGGATCGCGTACTCCAAATGGGGTCTAACATGATTTATAAAGAGGAACTATAATATCGCGCGATTTGTACTCAAAATTCCGAGCTATAAAACCTAACACTTTGTTCGCTTTATTGACCGCTGCTGTACTTTGTTTCGCTACTTTTAAATCACCCGTGACTATAACTCCTAAATCTTTTTCCTGCTCTACGCTTGTTAAATCTTTCCCTGACATACTATACGCAAAATTACCGTTACGCGAACCTATATGCAAAATTTTGCACTTATCAACGTTAAATCTCATTTGCCATGTGACTGACCAATCAACGATTTTATTCAGATCATTCTGGATTTTACCTCTATCTTCGTCATTAATCGCCCTACCACCCAGCTTCGTGCCATCCGCAAACTTTGAAACTGTACTGACTAGGACAACATCTAAATCGTTAATATATATATGAAAAGCAAGGGGCCCAATACAGAACCCTGAGGAACGCCACTCGCTACATTAGCCTAAAACGACTCCGTTCCATCAACGACCACCCTCTGTTTCCTACCTCACAACTACTCATCTATCCAATTTATTACTACACCCCTGATTCCATAAGCCTTAGTTTTCTTAATGAGTCTTTTGTGCGGTACGATGTCAAACGCTTTTTGAAAATCTAAATACACTACATCAACCGCCCGATGACTATCGTAAACGTCAACCACGCTTTGAAAAAATTCTAAAAGATTAGTTAAGCAAGATTTGTATCGCCTAAAACCGTGCTGCGTATTTCTAGTAAGTTATGCAATTCTAAGTGTTCGACTATACGATACCTAATTATTGATTCCAGTAGCTTATCTACAACAGACGTTAAACTGATTGGTCTACAATTTCCCGCCGCACCTTTATTGCCTTTCTTAAAGATAGGTGTTACGTTTGCTAACTTGAAATTATCTGGTACGCACCCCTCAGAAATAGACACATTAAAAATCTTTGTTAGCGGCACAACAATGCTATCTTTTGATTCTTTTAGTTGTATGGGATATATGGAATCTGGCCCCGGTGATTTACGCATTTTTATTTTATCAATATAGCGCATTACCTCCCCTTCACTAACCACAATATTATCCAAACTATTACCATTATCAAAAGGTATTATGTCTATGACCGTAGGGATATTCGTTAAATCTTCTATAGTAAAAACTGACGTAAAAAATTCGTTTAGCAAGGTAGCCATTTCCTTGTTTTCAGAAATTAAATCTCCGTTAACATTTTTCAACGGCCCTAAGACACTTTACTGGATTTCTATTGTTGACGTATTGAGCTATAGACGTCACGAGCTATGGAGATTTCAAATTCGTGCTTGGACTTTTTTATTACACTTTTCGCTTCACGCCTTAGAGATATGTAGTTGTTTCGTAACCACAAATTGTCTTTATCGCACTTTTGTAGCCTATAAGCCCTATCTCTACTCTTTATAATGTCTCCTACTCTAGAAGTAAACCACAACGGCTTGTTATTTACTTTCGCACGCTTAATTTTGTACGGTACATATTCCTCATTTATAGTCCTAAATACTGTTTCAAACGATTCCCACATTAGTTTTGCGTTGGAGTTCCCCATTACGTTTTCCCAATTGACGTGTGACAATTTATTTCGAAATTTACAAAAGTCAGCGTGCTGGAAGTTGGGAATTTTAGTCGAGTTAGCTGGTTTCGAGTGACTTACTAAGAGGATAAACTCCACCATATTGTGATCGCTATTGCTTAACGGTTCTATTACTTGAAGATCAGTAATTAGCCTATCATCCGTAGTTATTACTAAATCTAAAATACTGTCCAACCTCGTAGGTTCCCCAACCTTTTGAATAAGAAAGCTATCCTCGAGCAAATTAACTAAACGATTACCTTCCGCGTCTCCCTGCATTGTATCGTAATTCACGTTGGCGCAATTAAAGTCACCCATAACTAAAGCCTGCTCACTACCTATTATTCTCTTTAGTTCACGATATAACGCTTCGTCCGTATCAGCTGTTTGATTAGGGGGCCTATCTCTTCCCTTCTCCCCCCTCTTGTACATTTGTAATCCACTATCCAACCCATTACCGCCCACCACGGACAGTTCTTCCACCTGGATGCTAACATACTTCTGGTTTCAGTGAGGTTTTATTTCTTCTCATTTTTTTACATTCTACTGTCTACTGCTACTCAAAATATCAATAGGATATGCACTGTGTGAAAACCAACTCTTATTATTTAAAATTTTGTCTTAGCCAACCCCTCTTTGTTATGAACTTTCTTATAATTCATCTTAAAATCTATGAACCCTCGGCGGTACTTACTCGTCCTCCGTTCTTACAATACAACCAAAATGAAAACAAAGAAGCTTTTTAATTTTAAACAGTTTATTTCTTATCTCTCGGACAAAATGAAAAGATAAAATGTTGAGCATTTCAGTTTAGGTTACAGGTTACCAAGAGAGTTAATTAAGAGAACTAATGACCCTACACTTTCACTCACCGTTCAAATAACAATAATAATTCACAGGCCTGCAAAATTGAGGGTCCTAAAAACTTTTTTGAAATTGTATGCTGGTTTTATAGGAATTTGGGGTGCTAAATCCAAAAACGGCCTCAGATTTGCTCCATCACGTATAGTTTTTTCACAATTTGCTATGACGTTTTTATGTTGTAATATGTTACTGAATAAAATAAGTAGTGAAGAATTAGCACATGAAACCTATTTCCTGACCATTTCTGAATATATTTATTAAAAAACTATAAAACTTGGATACTTACATCTTTACTTAGTGGAATGGCTTAGTAGTCCCGTTTTCTTTTGCCAGTGAAGCTGCGCCTGTTGCATTTCCTTTTGTGCGCTGCTTCCGGATTTTCACGATGCAGCATCCAGCAATAATCCCCCATCATATTAACGTTCCACCGGCCTTGGTATCTCTTTTCCATCTCCTTAATGTCTTGATGGAAACGTTCTCCCTGTTCCTCACTTACTGCACCTAGATTTTCTGGGAAAAAGTCTAAGTGTGCATTCAAGAAATGAATTTTGATACTCATTGAGCATCCCAAAGCTTTGAATTTCTCCAGCATGTTTTCAACAATGAGTGCATATTCAGGGTCCTTATTATTCCCAAGGAACTTAGTAACCACACTTTTGAAGGAATTCCAAGCCTCTTTTTCTACTTCAGTCATCGTAGACAAGAAGTTTTCATCTGATAGCAGTCTTCTAATGTCTGGGCCTACAAAAATACCTTCTCTTAATTTTGCTTCTGATAGGTTAGGGAACTTCTTGCAGAGGTACTTAAAGCATTCTCCACTTTTTTCTAATGCCTTAACAAACTGTTTCATAAGGCCTAGTTTTATATGAAGAGGTGGTAGAAGTACTTTCTTTGGGTCAACAAGATTTTTACGCAAAATATTCTTGCTTCCAGGTTCTAGAGATCATCTTTGTGGCCAGTGTTTTTGCTCCCAGTGTTGACTCTTTGCTCTGCTATCCCATTCACAAAGAAAACATGGGAACTTAGTATATCCTCCCTGCTGCCCCAGAAGCATGCACAATACCTTAAGGTCTCCACAAATCATCCAGTGATGATCATAATATTTTATCTTTGTAAGAACCAATTCCAAATTCTCATAACTTTCTTGGAGATGTACCGAGTGACCAACAGGTACAGAGGCATACTTGTTCCCATTGTGCAAAAGAACAGCTTTTAGACTTCTTTTAGAAGAGTCGATGAAAAGTCTCCATTCATCCGCTTTGTACTCAATGCCAAATGCCTGTACCAAACCATCAATATCACTACAGTAAACTAAATTGCCCTCATGTGAAAAGTAGTGAATAAACTCCTTTTCTCTTCTATACAAATATATCGATGTTCCAGTTGATAATAAATTTCTTTCTTTTAATCTGGAGCCTAAGAGTTCAGCAGATTCCTTGGATAATCCCAAATCTCTCACTAAATCGTTTAGTTCAGATTGAGTGAACAACTGGGGGTCTTGACTTCCTATATCACACTGAAATTCTTCATGATCAGTATCTGAACCAGAATTACTAGGCAAATCTTCCAATGTTTCTGGTGGAAGCGGAACTGGAACTTCTGGCCCATGAGGAACAGGTCGAAAAGCTGATGGAAGATTTGGATAGAATATGGCTTTCTTATTTTTTGAGTTATAGCCTTTAACATCACAAGAGCAAAAATAGCAGTCATCACAGTGATTTTTTGGCTCCCTCCATACCATTGGCACTCCAAATCTGAATGCTTTCTTTTTGCCTTTACACCATTTCCTTAGATCCTCTACGCAAATAAAACAAACTTTGTGTGGTGCCCATGGTTTGTCTTGGTCTCCTAGTTTCATTCCAAAGTAGGCATGGTACACTTGCCTAATAAAATTTGTTACGTTTCTTGATCACAAATTCCCCGCATATGTAGCAGAAGCTGTCGGGACTGTTGACACATCCACAGCTAGCCATGATTCACAACTTACTACAGTACCCAGAACACAATAAGAGTCTTGAATTTAATTTAATAAAGGCTAAATAAGGCTTTCTTAACACTATCAAAACACGCTAGTTCGCTGATATAAAACACAAAAAATCTGACATTTTCTCGAAGTCGCTTCACAAAAAAATCGAATTTGTGAAATAACTTTGTGTCGTATGACATTTTTATTTTGTTTTTCGAATTCAGCACACAAAAATACATTGTAAACAGCTAAAATTATGAAAAAAGTTTTTCCATCGCAGGCCTGTGAATTGCTAATAAACAGTTTCAGCTCTCTTGTTTAGTTTTATCGCTGACATCTGGTATAAAATGATCACGTAGCAGTCGCAGCATCATTCCCATTATTTGAAACATTTAAATTTTTCTTCAGATAGGGAAAAACCTAAAGAACATTTCTAGTTGTTGTTGTTGTTGTTTAGTCGATCAGCCCACCCTGATCGAGCAAGCCGGCGGCACGCAGGTAACCGATCGCCCTCTCCGGAGTGGACCAGAGGTTCAGCGCACTAGTGATGTTGTGTTGTGTTCGTTGTTGTGCTAGAGCGGTACAGTCCGTCATAATGTGTTCAATTGTTTGTGGTGTGTCTTGGCACAGGTGGCAGGTGTCATCTATGGAGTTGTCTAGTCTGTGTTTATATGTCCGTAAGTTTGGGTGATGTCCACATCGGAATCGTGCTAAGTTAACTCGATCCGATCTGCTCAGGCTGATCTCTGACCTGTTAATGGGTGGCGGCTTCGCACCTAGGACCGCATTCGGACCGAGTCGTGTCAGTGCTTTGTGGGTTAGATGTGTGTGTATGTGTTTTCTGTACTGTGTGATGTCTGTGGGGCGTGGTATGGAATGGAGTATTTCGTTATAATATCTCTCTGGTATTACCTTAATGGTGCGAGGTGTTGGTGCATGATTGTACATGTAGTGGCAAGGGTGTTGTGGGTTAGTTGTCGCTGCTGCCATGAATTGTGTTCCCCTCATGTCTAAATGTTCCCTAACTTTTAGTATTTTTGTTTCTGTGTGCAGGTGTTCTATTGGTGTTGTTTGAGTGCATCCTGTAATGATACGAAGTGCGTTGTTTTGTATTGTTTGTAAGGTGTTTATGTGTGTGTTTGAGATAATGGGTGCCCAGCATGGGCTAGCATAGTCCATAACTGAGCGAATATATTGTTTGTATATGAGTGATGTTGTTTCCTGCTGGTGTCCAAAGTTTGTGCCTGTTAGTACCCTAAGCGTGTTAAGTCTTGACGTACATTTTTTTAATGTCCTGAATGTGGTTTGCAAAAGATAATGATGTTTTATGTGACACCAAGTATTTTGGTTCTGTGAGTGTGTGGAATGTTGATGTTGTTTAGTGTAAGCTGTGGAATTACCTGGTGTTCTTTTGTGTTGTTTGTAAGCAAGGTGATGGTTGATTTTGTGGGCGCTACTTTGAGTCTATTGTGTGTGAGCCAGTCTTGTATACTGTTTATGTATGTTTGTAGGTTATTTGTAGCGGTGTCGATGTTGTTATGGGTGGATGTTAGAGTGATATCATCTGCATATGATGATAAGGTAAGCTTGTTATCTATGGGTGTTGGAATGTCATGCATGTATAAGTTGAAGAGTGTTGGTGAGAGAACAGAGCCTTGAGGGACCCCGTTCGGAAAAAGCTTGTTTTTGGATGACTTGCCATTAAATGTGACATGTGAGTATCTTCCTGAGAGATAGTTGCTCAGCCACCTTTTGGTGTTATTGTGCATGTTTGTGTTGAGTATTTTGTTTATGAGAGGGAAGCGTGGGATAGCATCAAATGCTTTACTAATGTCTATTGTTGCTAATAGTGTACGTTGAGCTGGTCTTCTGGAGTTGATGCCATCCATGATGTGCTGCGTGAGGTTAGTGAGTAATGTCGTGGTTGAGTGGTGAGGTCTGAATCCATGTTGAGTAGGCGATAGTGGTATGTGTGGGTTGGTGATTTGTAAGATTAGTCTTTCTGTTACTTTGGAAGGTGTGCATAGTAAAGTAATGGGTCTATAGGAAGCTGGTTCTTTTGGATTTTTGTTTGGTTTGAGTAGTGTAATAATTTTACCTTGTTTCCATATGTCAGGAATAATACAGTGTTGGTATGAATATGTGCTGATATTTGTGAGAGCTAATATTCCTTGTGGGCCCAAGTGTTTAAGGTGTATGTTAGATATGTTGTCTGGTCCAGTAGCCTTCGAATTCTTAATGTTTTTGATGATCTTGGTGGTCTCGTCTGTATTGAAGGGTGTAATGGTCATGTCGAGTCTGTAGGTTTTCTTGTGTCTGGCTGTTTGTCTGTCTGCATGTTTCTGGTTGTTGTCTCTGTTTAAGTGACTTATCTTTGCGTAGTTGACTTATCTTATTTCTAGTTCTATGGTATAGTGGTATTAGTCACTGTATTACTTACTCACTTGCTACGGCAATGGAAATAAATTTGGCGGTGACATAGCGGTCGTGGCCATATAGGTGGACATCGGTGCTTTTCTTTATATGATAGTCCATAAGATAATTTAGGCATAGATTGAAATAGTAAACATCCTTTCTCATGAAAAGTTAGGAGGGAGTCTTTGAACTTTGTCATTGCTTATAAACAAACTGCACTAAATGTAATTTCTCGAGTACTATCAAAGCAACATAAGTATTGTCTGAAGGGAAACTAAAGTTCTTTCTCAGTTTTATATTACTTTTATCTTTGAACAAATATATTTATTTAATGTTTTTCATTTTCACTCTAACAGCACAAGAAGTGAAAAATGGCACTATATTTACTTTAACTTTTTAGGTGTTATATTGAGGAATGCGACTCTCCCAACTCCAGTTATGAAGAACCTTTTCTCAACTTCACGATTCCCTATAGTACAAAGGTTGGGATGTACGAAGAATGTTCTGCGTATGAATTCGACGTCAACAACAGCGAAACAACAAAATGCGATCCACTGCATTTCGATCCGATCCAAACCACCAACTGCACACAATGGGTTTATGATAAAGAACTCTTCACCTCAACAGCTGTCACAAGTGTAATTATTTATTCATTTGTTTTACTTTAATTGCACTGTGACTTATTCCCATTAATTATCTGATTATTCCTCTAATATTTAGAGATCGGAGTACTTGTTCTTTATTTGTACTGGCAAATGCTTTGTCGGCATTTAATTTAAGATTACAGAATTGCGTAAGGATTAAACACGAAAGTGATCGTTGCCTCATTTTTGAGGCATCGATTCCAGGATATCGAAGCTTCAGACTAGTTTGTTTTCCCTTCTCCTTTGCCTCACTTCTCATTAATTTTGGCAATAAAATTTATCAGGTGTTAGGTTTAGGCTTAGCTATTACTGTATTTGATTTGTGTATATTTTGTATGTAAAGGCTTAAATACATCTTTGAGAAATTAATAGACTTCTCATTAAATAGTGTATTTAAAGCTATAATTGAAGCTATAATTGATTCTGGGGCGCAAAGGGGTCTAATTATTCTAAGAGTCTAAAGAGTTTAATATGGTCAGTAAGTTAAGTAATTCAAAAATTGAAGCTGTTAATATTAGCTAACAGGGTATTGGTGTTGAAGAGAGTTGAGGAATGGCTTATGCGAAAGTTACAGGTATCGTTATAATTCATGGAATTGACTTTGATATGTTAGAGTTTCTTGTAATTGAGGGTTTGCCTAAAGATGTGATCCTGGGTGTTGATTTTTTGGGTTGTCAAAACACTATTCGTTAATGTGGGAAAGAGAAGGATTAGAAGACTAGATAATTAAGGTGAAAAAGATTAATTATATTTACATGACGATGGAGATAAATGTGTAAGAATGGTCAGTGAAGTGCCTTTTCTTGTCGCCGAAAATGTTATTTCAAATAAAAGGGGTTGAATCTCCATTAAAGTAGAAATTACAAAGTATACATTTCAAGCGCGCAAAAGCTGTTATGAATGCGAAAATAAAGACGTAAATACAAGAGTTTTGCATGATGATTCAAGTGCAAAAGAAATGAGAATGAAAGTGATGGTTTGGTCTCATTGACTGGAACTGGGAAACTTCGCAGATTTTAGTAAAAAATGAAATAAAAAAACCGGATCTTTTCCGTTTGACTGCCGCCATTGAAACATAAGAGGTGAGTGCCCCCAGCCTTCTTTACTTAGCCTTATAAGGCTAACTAACGAAAATATCACGACCTAACCTAACCAATCGTTAGGTCAACTGTACGACCTTGACGATTGGTTAGGTTAGGTCGTGATATTTTTGTTAGTTAGCTTTATAAAGCTAACTAAAGAAGGCTGGAGTTTAATTATGTTTCAGTGGCGGCAGTCAAACGGAAAAGATCCAAAAAAACTTACGTTGAATAAGGGTGTTCGAATTAGTTTTGCGAGTTTTATAGTATACGAAGACAAGTTAATGGCGTTTGACAGTGGTATGACAGTGAATACTTCAGTACATGGCGCAGGTTAAATTGAACTAAATGTTATTTCTAACCCGAACTAAATTAAATTAGATTAAATTTTACATTTAATTAACTAATGTTAGATTAATTTAGTTGTTTAGGTAACTACACAGTTAAGGGTTAAACTAATTTAGCGAATTTAACGGTAACTAGCGACTCGGTTATCGTTATCTTTTTAAGTAACTGTAAAGGTAACTAGCTAAAATTTTCCGTCCGAGTAAATGTAACTAACTAGTTCCAAAAATGAGTATTTGTAACTTCTTTCAGTTACTTTTTTTGGATCACCTGAAGATCAGGGCCCCCCAGCCTTCTTTAGTTAGCCTTATAAGGCTAACTAACGAAAATATCACGACCTAACCTAACCAATCGTCAAGGGCGTACAGTTAACCTAACGATTGGTTAGGTTAGGTCGTGATTTTTCGTTAGTTAGCCTTATAAGGCTAAGTAGAGAAGGCTGCGGGCCCTGATCTTCAGGTGATCTTAATCATGTTGTTTATCCGTTAAATTGCATTCAATTTGAAAATATGAACAATCTTCACAAGTATCACTTGTCAAGGAAAGTATTTTTACTAGTACAGATGCTCACTAAAACCAGGAAAAATGTCCAAATTAACTTTTGAAGTAATTAGTAACTAGTTATTTTTTGAGACAGTAACTAGTTACTTATTTGAGACAGTAACTATTAATTGTAATTAATTACAAAAAAGTACAGTAACTAACAACACTGCCTATTAGCCTAACTTCTATTATAGGAAAGCTTTTAGAATCAGTTATTCGAAATCGTATAGTCGAACATCTTGAGAGCAATAATCTTATTAAACAAAGTCATCATAGATTTCGTAGAAATAAATCTTGTTTAACAAATTTATTGTAACTTTTAAATCATGATGTCATCGGCATTTATGGCTGTAACAGTAGTAGATATACGTAATATTTTGTTTTTCAAAAGGCGTTTGACAAGGTTCCATATAAACGAGTGTTAGAAAAACATGTTTTGCACTAGGACTAATTCCCCGTTTAGAGTAGGTACAGTAAAAATTTCATGCTTTTATTTCATTTAATAAAAAAATAGAAACCTTCTTTGAAGCATGGTGGGATATCTGATATACCACCTTTTTTGTATCATTTTGTTGCATGGTAGGTCGATCAGTAACCCACGTTTACAAATATTTTGAACCTCACTGACTGTGCTTCAAAGAGTATTAAAGTGTCACTTGTTTAAAAATTTATTCGATATATGAAAATAACATTGAATACAAATCAAATTTCTATATTTTATTTTATCTTGACTGCTTTCTTGTAAATCCAAATTCTACCTATATCTGTATCTGTGCAGCTTCACATGTTTGGTCACACTGGCTTTGGATTCGAAGCTTAAAATTTTGATTGCTACGATATTTTTATAAATTTATGGACTGACTGGCTTTCCCTCGATTTCACAAAAAAAGTACAAAATTTGGTACAAGCGTGGTCTGACTAGATAAGATAGCGTTACTAACTAAAAATGATATGCCTTAGCACGAAGTTATTATTACCTACAATAAAAGCAGCTCTAATAACAAGTGTTTCAGAACACTTCTTATGCTTCTGTAATATAACCTCTATTTCTACGTAAATAAGGTTTAAAATCCCGTCCAGAGGCGAGGACGACAGTTCAACGGGATTTTAAAGCTTAGATTCGGAGAAAGAAATATATTATAGAAGAAAGAAAATTTTCTGGGACACAAGCCGCGCCTTCGGCTCCCTACCCTACGGGTTGGGCTTGTAATCACTCCGTGATCTTTAACGCCACTCATCTTGATAGATCCGACCCTAACGGGCGACTGAGCAAGAGACATTAGCTCCACCCACTTTACGCGAGTCAGCTAATCATAATAAGCGACTGAGCGAAAGAAATATTTGTTACTCCGCTCAAAACTGCAAAGTTTTTTTTTATTTATAACCTTTGGTTAGCTTCCGCCCGAATTGTTCATTCTGACGAAGGTCAAGCTTTTCACTTCACCTTAGAACTACAGTTTAACGTGGAATCCGAACCACGCCCCACCAGCAGCCCAGCGTCTAGGCCACCCAGGGTACCCATTTATCGACCAACCACTTTCTTTATTGTGTGGAAGGATGAACAGCTGGGTTTTGCTGCGCACCGGCTGCCGTCACCGGGTCTCAATCCCGGGGCCGATGGATTCGTAGTCAGCGACGCGAACCACTACACCACCGATGCACATACATAGGGTATAATTATAAATAGATTTGTTATTAAAATCGCTTTGCCAACAATTCAGACATTTCATTTCCTTTGTTTCAACTCAAATGATCACTATAGCAAAGGGTATTTATACAAGATACGACCTTACAATATTTTAAATTATTTAAACGCGCTATCCCACCAAATAAAATTATGAACTGAACACCAAACACGTTAGGTGAGAACTCTTCCTTGTACTCATCTCATTTTATAGCTTGCTAAATAATTTTGAAAATTATGAAAGTTTGGAAAATATCATATTCATGTATGACAAGAATTTATGAACAGCAAGTAAACCTAGTTCTCTGACTGATGATCAAACTTGAATAAATATCAAATAAAATGCTAAATGCATCTCATGATAGATTTTAACCAAGTTTTTTATGTAAGCACATACATTCCAATAATGCTATCGAATTTTTTGATGTATGGAACGTTTGGATCTCCAACAACTAAACCCCTGTGCTTCATTGTACATATCTAATACAACTCTAAATTTATAAATACCCTTCTGCTTTTGCCCCAGAGTGCCTTTTTCTGAGCAAAACCATGCATTTATAATTATTATAACTTATTATTTTTAGTTCGATTTGGTGTGTGATAGGGCCTTTCTAGTCCCTTTGTCGAACTCTGCACTCCTGATGGGAATGCTAATTGGCTGTGTTGCCTTTGGAGTCATCACAGATAAATATGGAAGGAAAGTTGGGTTTCTGACTTCTTCTCTGGTCTTCGGATTATCCGGTATTGGAAGCGCAGGAGCCCCAAATTACGCATCATATCTTGTGTTAAGAGCTTTCACGGGAATTGGGGGCGGTGGCTCTATTTCAAGTGACATTCGTTTTCGGTAAGATTGGTTTTCTTTGTGTATTCGTAAATAACTCAAAAAAATATGAATAACTGAGTATTTGTTCATTAAATATGTGCTGAGCTATTGAAATTTTATTAATTAAGACAGCGTTTCTCAAACTATGGGACACGCAAGTAGGGTGGAGGTATTTTTCATTAATTTTATTACTATCACTGTACCCGGTATGATATGTGAAAATTGTTTAGAAAATAACTATATATTAATAAATGAAATAATCATTTTAATGCTACCTCACACTGATAATGGTACCAATGAGTTACACTCCATGAATCCTATTTGCATTTGAAATAAGGAGGGCGTTAAGGATCGGCTTCATTTTGAAGGGGCATTGGATAAACAATTTGGGAACGTTGAACAAAGATATTAATATAATTTTACACCATAATTACTATTATGTAATCGTGGAAGAGTCTAGATCTGAAAAATTGGTTCCGATTGAATTTTGTTCCATAAGGAAGTCCAATACCTAAGAAGCTTTTTTTAATTGTAACTAGTACAGTTCCCGTCACTTCGCTGACGGTTAGACAGGCTAAACTACAAAAAAAGAACCCAGCCGTGAAAATTTTGGGCTTCACATTGTATCAACATTTTGAATCTGGTATCTCCCAAAACCTCCTCATCCCCATTCAACTTGGGGGCTAACCCCCTCCCCACCCCCACCCCTCCCCATTACCACACCAATCCCCCATTACCCTCACCCCCACCCTCACCCTTCCTCCAATCCCCACCTTTCCCCCGTTGCTTAACTACCGAAAAGAACACAGTCATGAAAATCTTGAGCTTCACATTGCCGCCCGTAATACAATTTCTGAATTTTTTTCTCACAATTTTTTCTAACAATTTCTGAAAGTGTGACGGACAGACAGACGGACAGACGGACAGCTCTCTTATTATAGTATAGATTCTTTCCCTAATTTTATATTTGACAAGCTCGTCATTGACTTTTTAACAAATCTTTATAGGCCAAATCTCTTACTCCAGATGTCCCAAAGTTGCCATTATATGTTAAGCATCCATACATTGAATACAGTCTCATTATAAGTTTATAATACACGAATAATAATATAAGTTTAGGAGCCACCCCAAAGCCGATGCAGCGGGATTACACACACATACACACACACATTATGGAATACCAATAATAAAAATAATGTATATATTTATATAATAATATAAAGCTTAGGGACCAGCCACAACACCGACCTACTTGCATAATAATAATATATAACGCTACTATTTCCACTACTGCTACCAATAATAATAGTTTTAGGGGCCACCGTTTTAATGGTAAAAATTTTCAAAGTTTAAATTACATATAAATATAAATAGAAAAATAAATATAAGTTTAGCGAACATCCCACAGCCGATGCAGCACAACGACCCATCTGTTGCATAACAGCGCAAGACCGCAGATCTACGACACACACACACACACACACACACACTTCTAAATAATAATAATAATATAAATTATAAAGCTAAGGAGCCCAACGTTAAAAATTCTCAGTTTTATACACAGAATAATAGTGTGAAGTTGAGTTTTAATTTTTCACTTTTATACGCACTGATAGATGATATTCCTCGTTGATAATTCTTGGAGGTTAATATTTTAAAAAAATTACTCACCGAATACTCCTTGATTATTCACTTTAAACATAGGTATGTAATCAAGCATACCGTTTGAATTGGCTGAAACAGCCATCCTAATCACCAATACGTGTTATCGTTTCCAGCCATTTCTTGGAAACCTGCCCGCCGGGCATCCACAGGTAAACAATACAGACACATTTTCTACTTAATCTTTATATCATGCCACAATCGGATTTTACGACCTTTAAGTTTTTACGACCTTCAGTCCACTAAAAGTAAGACAAACAGTAACACCTGGCGTTACCCGAGGTTATACCCATACCCGAAAGCGCTACTCTCCGACCATTGAGCCCATCTTTAAAAACATTATGACTTTTTATTAAATGACTGAACCGCCAGGACAAGTAAAGGCATCAGTCATCAATCAATCATCATTCAAAACCTGTTTATCAAGAGCAAATTTATGCGGGACATTTCCTTAAAAAACAGTATCTTATCTTATTTGCTCAGTGTAGGGATGTATCACAAATTGATATATTCGCAGATCAAATATTTCAGGACAGCGTAAGGCTTTTTGGAAGTCTATGAAAAACTACGAGTCGGTGGTACGGGTATTTACTCTGTGACACTTACCCACGTAACACCTTTAGGGTGCTTCTAAGAACAGACATATTTCCCAACGAGGTTGAAACAATATATAGCAGAATGACGAGACGTGTGAAGAAATATCTTGAGTTTATAAAAACTTTCCGCATCTACTATCTTCTGCAGATACTTATGGTCTATGCCTCTTAAAAATAAAACTCCAGACAAAGTAACTAAAGCTACGAGGTCTTTGATGTTAAAGGAAAATCAAATCCCAGCCTATTTCTGTACAGAGTTAGGGAAGGAGTTTATAGGGCGCTCTTTTCAAAACAAGTTGGCGGAATTTAACATTAGTTATTATAGGAGCAACTCAGTGCATAAAGCGTCTTTTGCCGAACAGGTGCAACGAACTATCACGGAGCGCATGCATCGCTATTTTATACACAATACTTAGATACATAGAAATTCTGGACCAGCCTCATCCTACATTTGCCCTTATCATCGTATTACTGGGACAACTAACGAAGTTTTTAAAAGGGGTGTATACAGAACTAAAGAATAGAACCAGAGCGCCACCATGGTAGAAAGTCTCAAAATCGAAGATTATGTAGGGGAAGGTGGAGCAACTTCGGACCGGTTAGGAAATCACAATTTTGTAGGCATTAGGACGAGTATTTGGACCCATTAAATACAAAAACATTTATCTTCACCTTCTGTCTTCCATTCTGTATCACTTTATAGCGTTCCAGCTTTGCATTAGGTGTGACTGGAATTTGAGAAAGCTGTTGCAATTTTTTGGTTAAAAAAATCGGGGGGCAACTCGGAACCCGGGGTTCCTTTTTGCCCCTTTTCCTAAATTTCAGTACCACGCGGTCACTAATAAAATTTCAGACACGATAATACGCGAAAATCAAGCACCGATCCAAAAGTAGCCTACACACAAAAAACAACAAAATAAGTTCTTCCAGTTTTGGAATTATGAATAAAGGAAAAATTCGCTGATGCTAGATCAACCCGCCCCGTACCATTGTCTCAAGGCCACTGATCAGTGTCGGCACCGACGGAGATAGATTAAAGCTAGATGGCGGCACTAGTTTGGGCTATAGAAGGATTGTTCAGAGTTACCCCGGGGTCCCGAGTTGCCACACCTTTCCCTACGTGTTTCACGACTAGGGGGACAGTTCAAGAAAGGTTTTGAACGAGGGTGGACACAGAAAATTGTTAAAGTTAGCGCCATCAAATGTAAAGGAGGGATGATTATGTACTATGTTGAAGACCTAAATGGTGAAACAATTGAGGGTGGTTTCTATGGTGTAGAACTGCAAAAGGTTACGTTCAATCTGGGAAGAAGGCTTAAAATCGATAAAATTTTGGGGAGCAAAGGATCGTGGAAACGAGAAATGTATTTGGTTATTGGCTTGATTACCTAGACACATTCAACTCCCATTAAAAGCTAGTGCAATAATGAAGCTCTTATAGTATACATCATGCCTTTTGACCATTCTATGCCACACTACCTTGCTCAGCCTCACTGGGTACGTACCCCGACAATACTCTAGCCAACTTCACAACGCATCTACATAGACCAATCGGTTTGGAGCATAACTCATACGAAGTAGGTTTGTAGGAATTTCAACTGAACGCCAAGCCTTTACCCATTGAGAAGAAATAAGTTGTTTTTATATTTCTTAGAAAACGTGATAAAGTTAAAGACGCCGGTGTATTACTTGATAAAACCATACATTCAGCACGGAATGGTGGTGTACAGTACTGCAGCACCGAAATAACACTACGCCCTACCCATTATGACAGCACAGAGGATATTGTAAGTAACCTAAATAAGAGTTTGAATAAATCTAAACTTACAGATCTAGTTTTCGAAATCATACGTGTGGCATGGGTTGCAGGATCGGAGCACGCTCTGTTGGTACGATCACAGGCGAAAAGAAATATTAAGGACAGAGAAGTGTTCAAGATTCTACCTAATGGGAGATACAATTTTTAATTCGAAAGAGGCACCTTTCACAAACTATCGGCTCATAAGGATAGTTTACTGTACCACCAAAAAATGGAAAGTCTGCTAAACGAACATCCTGTGTGTTACATTTACAGTAATATCATGGAAAATCAGTTTGTGGAGGACAGTCGGGTGCGTTTGTTGTGCATTGTGTATATACTGGAGCATATACAATAATCCCCATTATGTCAAAGTTTCTTCTAACCCCCTAAGCAGTATTGCGATACATATAAAACAGGTTGTAAGCCAAAACTATCCATTCGGCTACGGGAGTTTAACCATGAAACTTCACTTTCGAAGTGTGGCACAAAAACCTTTAGTCGTGTACTGAGGTGTGAGGTACCAACACGGGAACGGCCTCGGTTCGATCTTTTCTTCTATATTATGAACAGCTATGCCATTACTAAAGATTGGTGGTAAATATCTGAGACGGAGTGCTCTACAATCAGGCATTAACACGGTTGAAGATGCAGTGGTCGGTGTCAGGCCTAAAGCTTTAAAAGACAATTACGTCGGATGAGGAATGAAATTATTGAAGACGACGAAAAAGTTATGAAACTGAAAATGGGCGGTAAAGGGGCCAAACAACGGAAGAGAAATTAAAATAAGTCAGATATATTAACACTAACATATAATATAAACTAGTATCATACCACAACCACTTACCTAGATTAATAAAAATATATACAAACAGTAGGTCCTGTTCCTTTTCAAATAAAGTAAGCTATAACTACTTCACTTCCTGCCGTAGATGGGCAGGAAACGGTGGGCTTTGCTTCCAATCCTGCCTTCGACTTCCAAATTTATTGCTGAAGCTCAGCTTCGGAATTGGGGGCCACAAAACGTTCTGACTGTTCACGTTCAACTCCAGTGGACAAAACAAAATTTCAATTAAACCGGGAATTCGGCTCCCCAGCCGAACCTAAGCGTTGTCCCAGATTTAAAATTTGAAGCCCATTGGAACAATAATAGACAGAAATATCGCTTACACAAGTTTGAAATCACAAGTCACTTAAAACACTGTTAAATAAACTCCGACAAATGTACAATTGGATATTCACAAATTCTTGCCGTAAAAATTATTTTAACTATACTTACCTCGTATAGAGGCTTCAACACTTGCAATGTTCAAAGGCACCACTGTTCTAACCCTGCACAATAATCATATTTATCAATTACTTTCAAAATTGCGTCTTCCATTAAAGAAAAACCAAACTAAATTTTAATCACAATTCCACGTAATCAATACAATATAAAAGCAAATAATTAAGTTATTTAAACATTAATAACAAAAATATACACTAACATAGAAGTACATATATAAAAATTACCTGAAGTGACCACAGATCTAGTGCCGACAGATACAGAAAATTGTGACTATCCAACTTTCTTACAAATATGTATAATTTTAAATCTTCTGCTTCCAACCCTTACAGTCGAGAAAACAAGCATGAATAAAGCACACACTTCCAATACTATCTTTCACCTAGTTTACTTTCAAATCATTCACACGAAGCTTTAGTCTCATACTCTACGTATCGTTCACATTCTACTTTCACTATAATCCTACTATACCATATATCTATATATATATATAGTAAAAACTGTCAGGTACTGGGTCTGCTAAATGTTCAGGAGCAGCGTCAGCATCGGCCCTTCCGAAGTGATTTCGGGCCCTATAAATGAATAGAACTCACATAGAGTAAACAAAAAACGCTGTTGGAATATATTAGTGGGCCGGCCAAATATTTAAGAGTCCTCTAGAAAAAAACTTAACGGCGTTTTTTGTTAATAGCAGGCATCCACCTTAGATAAGTAGTATTGAGGATGCCAAACAAGATGTGGGTAGATGCCACTCTCAATTTTGGGTTTGAAGGTCCCATACAAGGTTACAAAAGTCAAATTCTGAAAAATTCCGAATTTTTGCATTTCAGTGGTGGCTCTATGTAACAACGTTTTAAAGGTGTATCATTAGCACATAAAGCATATTTTTGTGATTTTATGGATAATAATTGAATGTAACTATGACTCTGGATGTCTTTATTTCCATTAAAACTACATTTAGCATGCTGGGTGAGGTGCGCATGTGCCTACTACTACCATAGTACAAGTAATAGCATACTTTCACATGTTGAATATTTTCAATGCACTGGCTGGCCAGACATTGGTTTGGTATATGCAATTAAAAGAGTGCAGACAGTGCCAGCTGGTGAGTAATAATAATAATAATAATAATAATAATAATAATACTGCTAAAGGATAGGTATGTTTCGAATTGTTTCAATATATCTGTGGCTACTACATACTGCCATTCCCACTTGTCTTTGCAGATAGGGAGCTCATCAGCAATGGACCCTGTAGCTGTCATCAAGCGCAAGAGGAAACGTCAGGATGTCAGTGAGGATTGTTGCTTCTTCTGCCAAAGCAGCGCTGGTGACCTGCGCACAGCATCAGCAGAAGGAAAAGCAAGAACTATGACTGTGGGCGATGAGAGAAAGAACCTGGGAGATACCTACTATCTTGATGTTTTACAAAGACTGGAAAGTCATTCCAAGGATGATTTCAATGCATTGGAACTCAAGTGGCATAAATCATGCTACTCTTTATTCACCTCTGAAGGCAAACTCAAAAGGCTGCGAAGTCAGCAGCAGACCATGGGTGCATCGGCGACCACAAAAAGTGCAGGCTCTCAGGCTTTTCCCCCAAAGCGTAGACGTTCAACACCAGTGATTGACTGGACCCTCTGCATGTTTTGCCAAAAGAAGACCACAAAGAAACTGCACAGGGTGGAGACAATGGAGAAGTCAGATGACTTGATCCAGCGTGCCAAACACGACCCTGTCATGAGCATACCGTTGTCAGCGGTGAGTGATGTGATTGCAGTTGAAGGCTGCTATCATCTGGCATGTTTGGTGACATTTGAGAGACGTACTAGAAAACAAGCGGTGTCAGAGGAGCAGCAAGGGCCTGAAAATGAGTGCATCACGAAGCTGTGCAAAGACTTGACAGTAGGCCTGTCTCTGGTCACGTATACGACATGGGAGACGTCTGGGACAGATACGAGAGTATGTGTAATGACACCGGCATCACCGTGAGATACTCCAGGAGAACAACGTTCTACGAAGATGTTCAAAGGCTGCTTGGATCAAACGCCAGCTATGTACGCCCATTGTCAAGGGGCCCGCTGCTGATTTACCCTGGAGAGAGCTCAGATTTCATCATCTCCAAAGCACTGGCTAAGTCTTGTGAACAAGGTCCTGTCACCTCTGAGTCAGAGTCTACTGAAGATGAAGATGCTGATGTCCGCATGTGTGCCACTAGCAGCATATTCCAAGATATGGTACACGTGGCTCTGAAGGTTCGACAAGATCTTCTTGAAACTCCTGGACACTCCGAGACATGGCAAGGTCTTGATCAGGAACATGTTGATCGCGTCATACCCGACAGTCTGTACCTGTTTCTACGATTGCTCTTTGGGGGAATGGATGCTGTGGATGAGGGAAGTGAAGAGGACCAGAAAGTGAAGCAGAGTGTGTGTAGCATTGCCCAGGACATAGTCTATGCAGTCTCCAACCGACGAAAGTTGACACCAAAGCATGTGGGCTTGGGTCTTACTCTGCACCAAGCCACCCGCTCAGAAGCACTCCTAGATCTGTTCTACGCGGCAAATCACACTATTGGTATCGACACTGTAAGGATAGATACCACCATCGCTCAGAACATCCTGGAGAGGTATGCTGAGAATGGATGTGTCTACATCCCTGACACCATCGTCAAAGAGAAAATGATTCACTGCTCTTGTGACAACATAGATGTCTTGGAGTCAACCTTAGACGGGAAGAACACCTTCCACAGCACTCAACTGATGGTATGGCAGAGAGGCCCCCCTCCACAGCAGAGTCATGGCCAAAAGGGTGGCAAGCACAAGAGGTCGAAATCTATCAAACCTGATGACCTACAGGAGTTCCAAAGGCTGGACCAGGCTACTCTCCCATCTGGCAAGAGGCCATCTCCTCCTGGCTACGACACTGACATGACGACTTGTCGCATGAACCTGAGAGGGACCGGACACGTGCCAAGGACTTGGCCTGGGTGGTGTCACGCATCCATGATGAAGCGATGTCCGTTCCAAGCTGGGGAGCATTCAATCAATCTGTCAGCAATGCGGATCCACCAGTAACGACCGCTGGGATGTTGCCAATCCTGCAGGCACCAGCAGATGACAATGACACCATGACCACCGTCATCAATCGCTTCATGGCCATTTCTGAGTATGTCAGCCAGAAGTACACCATCATCATTGCTGATCAGCCTCTGTACAGCAGGGGTAAGGAACTAGTCTGGGCAAACTCAAAATTTGCAAAGTGGTTTTGCTCATGGGAGGCCTCCATATCTGCTTCAACTTTCTGAAAGCCATTGGTCAACATATGGAAAGTGTGGGACTTGATGACTTATGGACAGAGGCAGGTGTGTACGCGGCTAACACCACTGAGACAATGTTGGACGGCAAGGCCTACTACCGAGCTGCGAGAGGTCACCAACTGACGTATGAGGCACTGTGGCGCATCAAGTGGCAGATGTTTGAGTCATGGCTGGCTGCAACTGGCAACGAAGATAAGAACGTCAAACAGCTTGCCCTCAATGTTGCTTCACTTTTCAAAGACAGCTGACATAAATGAGATGCGCGATGCTGTTGACAACTTCTCAGACGTTTTGGCAGATGAGAAATTCCACAGTCTCATGGAGGAATTCAATGACCAGCACTCTGAAAATCCCAACTTCATGCTGTGGTCATCCTACATGGAAATGGTAGAGATCCTATTGGCCTTCATCAGAGCTCAGAGAGATGGCATGTGGAGTCTCCACATAAAAGCCTTCACTGCAATGCTGCCTTGGCTAACTATCTATGACGACACAAACTATGCACGTTGGGGGACGGTCTACTTGGCTGATATGAGAGGTCTTGAGAAGTCAGCACCAGAAGTTCATGCAGAGTTCTGTAATTGGAACTTTGTCGTCAAGAGGACGGCGAAGCGCTTCAACCAAGTTCCAGCTGATCAGGCAACCGAATGAATAAATCGTACATGCAAGATGCACAATGGTATCATCGGTATCACAAAGAATGACGAAGCAAGAGACAGGTTCTGCATCACATGGTCAGAGCGGTCACGTATCTCTCAAGACACAAGATGCCTCTTCAATCTTCATGATGATGATGGGGAAGCCACCTTCACTCGGGTTGACAGTCTGCCTTCTCGCACTAGGCGTGACGCTCATGATTTCATGAAGCTAGTTCAGCAGTTGAAGCAGTTTGACGTCTTCAGAGTTCACGTGAGTGAAGCAGGAGATACAGATGCCGCCACTAACATCCCACTTGTTTCACTGGCAACCAAAGACACTGCACCCACAGATGTTGTGGAGAACCTGCTGACAGCTCAGGATCGAGGAAAGCAGCATGTAATCGGCTTCATGAAGGAGAGACTGATTGAACAGATAGTAGGCTTCCATGAAACGATGAAGAAACATCGGTCGAAAACCTTCGTTGATGTGTACAAAGCTACAGTTTCCACCAAGCAGAACATGCAGAAGACCATCAAAGCTGACAGAAAGCTACTACAGCGGCTCCTGAATGCCGCGACCGCAGGTCGCATGGTGGAGATGGTCAACGTCTTGAAGCATGAACTGTCCCCAGTCCCATTTAGGCTGGCGAAGACAGGAGGAGAGATGAATTCGACATCGAAATTTGAGCTGATGAACATCCTGATAGCTCAGCAGACCATAAGCTCAGAGGTTCCAACCTCTGATCTGAAGACCTGTGTGATGGTAGATGGCCATGCACTCATCCAAGCTCTTGGCAAGCCTGGCGGCTGTCGGACATTCGGCGACTATGCTGAAGTGTTCTCCAAGGCCGTGATGAGTTATTTCAATGAACACACAAAAAGAGTTGATGTCATCTTTGATCGGTACGCAGGGGAAGGATCGATCAAAGCAGTTACCAGATCAAAGCGTGCAAGCAAAAAGAAACCGATTTGGAAAGTCATTGATGGCCCACAAGTTCCACTGCCTGAAGTGTGGAAAAACTTCATGACCCTGGATACAAACAAGGCTGACCTAGCCTTGTTTCTGTCTAACGTCATCACTGAGAAGGGCAGAGATCTTCAAGAAAGATCTACAGATCTACATAAGCTAAGGCTAACAAAGACCCTAAGATCCACTCTAAGATTAGCCCGAGAGAAAGGAAAGAGGAGGGGGTTAAAAGAGGAGAATAAGGGGTTAAGTAAGTAGCAAAACCTATCATTCGTGGGTTAACATTCATTCAGAAAATGAGAAAGAAAGACTCACCATCATTATCCGCCGGCCACTGCCGACAAGTCGGAAAAATAGTCGAAGAGAATAGGAGAGGGGTGGAAGATAAAAAGTAAAATAAGAACGCTTACAAACCATGCAAACACAGTCTTAACTCACTGTCATACCATGCAAACGACAGACATGCAAGTAAAGAGAGTTACAGACATCCAAGTAAGGAGTGGATTAAAAAAAAAGTAAGTAGAGTATAACAAAAAGTGGGTTAGTTTACTCTACGAGCTACATCTACGTTGGTGTTAGTCTAATTTTTTTTTTAATAATTTTATTGCTGGCATGTCACAAGCTGGCATTGATCGTCAACAGACTCATCCTCAACCACCACCCCAAGAGCTCCTGTTGCTAATTGTTTTTTTATTTTAAACAACGTTAATATTTTTAAAATGCCTATCTAAACGGTTCTAAAACATATTAACGTTGGTAGAGTTAACGACTGACGTGGGAAGATTATTCCATTTATCAATTACTTTACGTAAAGAGGTTTTTAGCGATATTAGTAATGAAACGTCTGCCACGCAACTTAAATTCATTATTACGAGTATTGCTATTATCGAAAGTGAACAGTTTGTGAAAATTTACGTTATCGATGTTATTAACGATTTTGAAAACTTCAATAAGCTCCCCCCTTAATCTTCTAGTTTCGAGTGAATGCAAGTCTAACTCTTTAATCCTATACGCATAAAGCTTGTTGCGCAATGACGGAATTAGTTTCGTGGAACGACGCTGAACCCTTTCTAACCTATCAATATCCTTATGCAAATACGGGCACCAAAACTGAACGGCATATTCTAAATGGGGCCTGACTAGGGACTTTTAAAGGGGCAATATAATATCCTTCGATTTAAATTCGAAATTACGCGCTATGAAGCCTAACATCCTATTAGCTTTTGCGCAAGACTCAAGGCACTGGTTCCTAACTTTTAAATCCTTAGATACGCGTATGCCTAAATCTACTTCCTCGTCAACGCTCGCTAACTCTCTATCATCCATCGTGTACGTGTAATTATTGTTACGAGAACCTATATGCAAAACTTTACATTTGTCTACGTTAAACTGCATCTGCCACTTATCCCTCCACTCCATAATCCTATTTACATCGTCTTGGAGCCTATTTCTATCGTCCTCGTTAACAACCCTACCGCCTATTTTAGTATCGTCCGCGAATTTTGACACATTACTAGTCAATCCTACATCTATGTCGTTAATGTAAATTACAAATAGCAATGGGCCTAACACTGAACCCTGTGGAACACCGCTACCTACATCCAACCACCCTGATTCACTACCATTAACAACGACCCTCTGTCTCCTAGCTAGGGTGGCCAGACGTCCGGCTTTAGGCGGACAGTCCGCCTTTTGAGCACTTTGTCCTTAGGGTGGCCATTTCCAAATTTCAAAAAAGGAGGACACTGCGTATGTGGCCGTACGTTAACATATATATATATATATATATATATATATATGTGTGTGTGTTAACGTACGGCCACATACGCAGTGTCCTCCTTTTTAAATGGCCACCCTACTCCTAGCACGAAGCCATTCCTCTAACTAGTTAGCTACCTGACCGCGTATACCGTGCGCTTTAACCTTCGCAATTAATCTTCTATGCGGAACTGTATCGAACGCCTTTTTAAAATCTAAATAAATAACGTCAGCCGCTCTATGTCTATCGTATTCGCGCACTATTTCGTTATAAAATTCTAACAAATTAGTTAAACAAGATCTATGGCGTTGAAACCCATGCTGACTACTATTAATCAAATCTTTACTTTTTAAGTGATCGATGATACGATTCCTAACTACGGATTCCAAAAGTTTACCGACAATTGATGTTAAGCTAATGGGCCTATAATTGCTAGCTACTGTGCGGTCTCCTTTTTTAAAAATGGGCGTGACGTTAGCTAATTTGAAGTCTTCAGGAATAATCCTCGTTTCGAGTGACTGATTAAAAGTCTTCGTTAAGGGGCCTACGATAACGTCTTTCAAATCTTTCAAATGCCTGGGATAAAAAGAGTCATGGCCTGGAGCCTTGCTAACTTTTAGCCTATCGATATAATACGCAATCTCACCCTCGTAAACAGTTATTTCATCCAAAATAGTCTCGCTACTAAATGGAACGATATTGTCCACGTCGGGGACATTATTTACGTCTTCTACGGTAAAAACTGTCGCAAAAAAGTTATTGAAAATACCCGCCATCGCCTGAGCGTCAGAAGCCAAAGCGTCGTTAACATCGACTAGAGGGCCTATTTTATCTTTTATCGGCTTACGATTATTGACGTATTCAAAAAACTTTTTTGGATTATGTTTACTATCCGCACCTTAAGTATCTCTAAATTACGCTTAGCATTCCTAACTGATCTTTTAACCTGACGTCTAAGCTCGATATATCTATTAAAGTTAGCTGCCGTGTCATTGCGTTTATTAAGTCAATACGCTCTGTTACGCTCGTTTATGAACTCGCCTATTTCCCTAGTCCACCACTCGGGCCTACCATGATTTCTAGCGCGCTTGGGCCTACGAGGAATAAACTCCCTTTCAATATTCATAAAACTTTCTTTAAACGCCTCCAAATGTAAATTTGTGTCATTACCCATAAATAAATTATCCCAGTCCACTACTCTCATCCTATCCGCAAAACTATCAAAATCAGCCCTACGAAAATCAGAGACTTCTATTACGTTACTATCCTTACTGTTTTCCATCAATAACTTAAACCTAAGAATTTGATGATCACTGCATCCTAAACTCTCGCCTACTTCTAAACCTTCGACTACATTTTCGCCGTTCATCACCAAATCTAAAATATTGTCGCCGCGCGTTGGTTCGGTAACCATCTGTCGTAAAAAATATCTTCCATGAACTCAATCAATCTCAAACCCTCCTCATTACCAATAAAAGTCTCGTAATTAACATTAGGGCAGTTAAAGTCTCCGACAATTAAACTATTCCGATTTAGGGTGGCCAGACGTCCGGCTTTAGACGGACAGTCCGCCTTTTGAGCACTCTGTCCTTAGGGTGGCCATTTCCAAATTTCCAAAAGGAAGGACACTGCGTATGTGGCCGTACGTTAACATATATATATATAATATATATATGTTAACGTATGGCCACATACGCAGTGTCCTCCTTTTTAAATGGCCACCCTATTCCGATTGTCAATAAAGTTAACAAGAAGTGAGTAAAATCTAGTATCGGTATCGAGGGGTTGAACGAGAGGTCTATAAACAACAACAAAATTAAAACTAAAGCTACGCGCCCTAACTTCAACGCATATCGCATTAATTGCTACCGGGAAATCTATCTTAACCTCGATAGCCCTAAGGGAATTACGAATGTACAGCAAAACGCCGCCACCAATCCTATGTAACCTATCATTAATAAAGAGTTTAAAACCCAGTATATCAAATTCCCCCAACAAGTCCCGAGTCACGGTATTTAACCACGTTTCAGTGATAGCAACTATATCGTAGTTACCGGAATAAATTATCGCCTTAAATTCGTTTAATTTATTTCAAATACTAACCGCGTTACAATAAAAGACGTTTAAGTTATTTTTTACCATGGGCCGGCGTTTTAAACTATTTTTCACGTCGGGTCCGCGTTCCCCGGACCCACAACGTTTAAAGAAGGCTTCGACCTACAGGGGTTGGACAAAATAATATGAACACCTTGATAAATGGCGGTTTTTATTCTTAATATGGAGTTGGTCCTCCTTTAGCGGCAATAACAGCTGCAATGCGTCGGGGAATTGATTCATACAGCTTTTGGACAGTTTTTAACGACCCCAGCGGTGTGGATTGGTGCATTATCATCCTGGAAGACGGCGCCGCCATTGGGAAACAGCGTTTGGACCATGGGATGGACCTGGTCAGCCAATATTGACAGATAGACCTGGGCGTTAACCCTACCATGCAGTACTACAGCTGGGCCAAGAGTATTCCACGATATTGCTGCCCAAACCATCACAGATCCACCTCCATGCTTAACGGTTGGGGTCAGGCAGTCGGGGTCATAAGCATCTTTAGGCTGTCTCCAGACGTAAACTCGACCGGAACATGGAAATAGCGTAAAGGAGGATTCGACGGAGTAGACTACATTCTTCCACCGGTCCATTGACCAATTCTTATGGTCATTACACCATTTTCTGCGCCGCTCAATGTTGATGTGCGAAAGGAAGGGTTTGGCAATTGCAGCCCTCCCATGGTATCCAGCTCCATGGAGCTCGCGACTTACAGTTCTGGTCGATACCGGGCTTGCAAGATGCTGGTTAAGCTCTGCAGTCACTTTTGGAGCTGTGGTCTTATGGTTCTTTGTCACAATGCGCTTTAGCACCCGGCGGTCTCGATCACACAGCTTCTTCTTGCGTCCACTATTGCATTTGTCGATGCTTGTCTTTCCATGGTTTTGGTATGCAGACATGACCATAGAGACAGTTCCTCTGGATACATTGAACATCTGAGCGGTTTTCGTCACCGATGCACCAGCCATCCGCGCTCCGACAATTTGCCCCCTTTGGAAGTCTGACAGGTCTTTCATAACTGCTAATTCATAATTCACTCAGATCTGTAAAAACAACGTGAGGGTTATAACATGACATATACACTCTCTATTACGCATTTAAATAGGTTTGCCAGTCATTTGACCGTTTACTTTGTGTCTGAGCAGTCCGTAAAGATAACCGGTGAAATCGGCGGGTGTTCATATTATTTTGTCTAACCCCTATATACAGCTTTCGTACATTTTCGTCAATTAACCGACCTAGCCTAGCATTACCTATTTCATTAAAATGCACCCCATCTTTTATAAAAAGGCTAGGATCACTGAATACTGACCACAGCTTTACGAAGGGTACATTTTCCTCAGCACAAATCTCTTCTAATTTAGTATTCAAAAATATCGTTTTAGACGTAATTCTAAGACCCAAACCGTGCCTAGGAGTAATACTTAGAACTAAAGACCTATCTGACCTCGCCTTTAGGGACCTAATTAACCCCCTATATCTCTCCAAAAGGTCAGACACTCTCGTATCGGGCCTATACGAGTCGTTGTCCCCTACCATCGTCACCAACATCGAGTGACGGGAGGCAACGTCAATCCTATCTACTTCGTCTCTAACTTTGTCAACCCTGGCCCCTGGGAGACAGACCCTCCTCCCTTTCCAAATGGGCGAAAGGGTTCGAAACCTCGATAGGGGGGGGGGGATTCCTATCACCTAACGTACGCGGCCTAGCTCCTCCCTTAACTTCTCTAAATCCCTCCCCATCTACTAATCTCGGACCAACCTTAACCCCTTCCTCAACTCTATCCAACCTTCCCGATAAGCTACTTAAACTAGAAACTAGGTTACGCACCTCACCCTTCAAATTACTAACGTCTTCAACGTTAGTATTGGTTCGGCTTTCGTCAACCGTAGCCCTACCCCTGCCCTCATCAAACGTTGCAAGTCTTTCCGTTACCTCAAACAAGTCTTTCCGTTACCTCTGCAAGTCTTTCCGTCAGCTGGTGACAGGGGGTGGCTTCTCTGAAGCCACTGAAGTACGGTCAACCAGGCGACATGACGTTCCACTGCATAGCAACCATGAAGAGGCGGACACCAGGTTCATCCTTCACTCATGTGATGCAGCGTCCCAGGGCTATGAACGAATACTGGTAGTGTGCAGAGATACTGATGTAATGGTGCTGCTGATTCACTTCTTTGCACCAAGGTCGCTGAAGTGTGGATGCTGTGCAGAACGGCCAAGAACCGAAAATACTACCCCGTGCACGATGTATTCAAGAGTTTGTCGCCCCCAGTCAGGGACAACCTGATCAGCTTCCACGCTTTGACCAGGTGTGACACAGTCTCGTCCTTCAGTGGTCATGGAAAAAAGAAGTGTTGGAAGGTGTTCAGTGACCACCCACTCCTGCTACACGCCATCGGTCGAGATGGGATATCGCAGATGTTGAGAAGTTTGTGTCATTTGTATGGCACCCCGGAACACACAGTTGATGACGCCAGAGTTCACCATTTTGGGAAGGCCAAGAAGACTGGAAATGCTCCCACCGACAAAGGATGCCCTAGAGCTCCACGCCAAGCGGGCATACTATCAGGCCAAAATATGGCTCCAGGCTGACAAAGAGCACGTAGATGTTGAAGATCCGGTGGACACTTCAGCCTGGAAGTTGGAAGATGGGAGCCTCCTACCAGTGTGGACAAGACTTCCTCCAATCCCTGAAGCCTGCCTGGAGCTTGTCGCTTGTGGTTGCAAGAAAAAGTGCAAGACAGCTAGATGCAACTGCTTCAGGAAAAGGATGAAGTGTACGACAGCTTGTGGTTGTGACGACAGCGGTTGCTGTAACCCAGCTGGACAGTAGATCTATGTCTCTCTTCCGGGCTGAAATAGAGAGAAGCTAGAATGTGCTGTAATGAACTAATAACTCTGTTCTTAAGTGATTGCAATCCACACAATTGTGACTGTCAGTGCAGCATTTCGATGCTGTTCATCAAGAAACGTGAACTTGTAGATGTTACTAGTGCGTAAACTGTATAGTTATGGGGCTATAGTTACTGCTTTGTGATTTAGTTGTAATAATTCTGTTACTGTGAGTACTTAATTCATGCCATCAAACTTATTAGGCACTAATCATGTTAAAATAAATTGTTTTGACAAACAGACTTGCTCAATGTTTTTTTCGCCAAAAAATAAAAAATCACAAATTTTTAGCATAATTTCGGTCGTGATTAACTTGAATTTGACCTTGAGTTGGTAATTCGGATGGAATAAGCGTGTCATCATACTTCTTTATCACTAAGTGTGGCAAAATGAAACATTTGGTCAAACCAATTGGCTCAGAATATGTTTTTTTTTAATTAAAATTAGAAAATATAATTTTTTGCACAGTTTGACCTCGAAAATAACCTTCATTGCCAAAAGCGAGAGTGGCATCCACCTGCATTCTATTCCTCACCCACAGGTACATTGATTTAGCATGGGTGCCAGCTATTAACAAAAAACGCCGTTCAAAGTCGATTTTTTAATTTTGGCCGGTCCTCTATATCAATATATCATGGCTGGGTCAAACAGTACACATTATACAAAAAGTCACCAGTTTCCTTAGAAGAAAGGTTGGTTATAGATAATAAATTGAGTACTGAAAAGGTTTGAATGAAATTTTAATAATAATCTTTCAATAATGCATGTTTCTTAACAATGCATGTTTCTTATGGAGAATTGGTTTCATATACTTGGAATGATCGCAAAAGTTCCACTCAGTCTGTTGCATCCTCGTCCCGCAAAACTGTTACGTTTTGACTAATTACAAAAGTCCATTAATGCATAGCGCGCACAATATTCGATAAGATTTACAATAAGTTATTAAAAAGTAACTAGCCTATGTCTAAAATATTGGAAAATGTTAGATGTACGATGAATTTAAAACTAGATAGGTTTATTAAAATATATAGTATCATAGTTAATATGTATAGTGATGTAGCGGTTGTCATTTTTCATAGCTCTGCGGTTGCGGAGCTTACAAATAGAGCTCCGCGCTGTTGCGGTTGCGGTTATGTACCTTATAACATAATATTACCTAAGAATAACAACACAATAAAATATCGCATTTTAACCACACTTTTCACAGTCTACAATATAATGACTATAATCTATTCTAAACTGTAAAAAGTTTGTTTCCAGGATGCGGGACGAGGACCCAACGCGTTTTGCATCCCACCAACCACTTTCCCCAACCACCGCCCATTCAAAAGTGATGTATATAATTATAATATATACAGCATATACAGTCTAGGGTGTGTCGAATTTTTCAACTTTCAAATTCCAAATATGAGGGGTGCTAAAAAGTTGCAGCATGACTTAGGAATTCTAAAGATATTTTTGTTAATTTAATATAATTTAGTTTTGCTTGGTAAGAAGCTACATAAAAATAGTGACTTTTTTGACTTTTTTGTGGAATTATATAATAATTATTATATTAATAATTATATATGCTGTGTATATATAATGTACTGCTGTTTTTGCTTATTTCACAGGTTGAAACATATTCATCAGTGTGCTGAAGATTACTTGTCCGTCAGTGCTACCATCCTAACCAGTGGGAATTGACCTACAATGGCTTCTAAAAGGAGGACAAGACTGGGGACATTCACACATATGAGCAACCTAATTGGAACTGGTAGAGAGTTGTTGCCCTCTGAACTCCCAACTCTGCGAGACGTTCTGAAATATGGGCTACTGCTAAGAGAACAAAGTGGTGAGGATGTGAGAAACTACCCAGCAGCCAGTCTTGCAAAGGACATTTACCCTAAAGTGCTTGAAAAGTGGGAACGAGCAAACAGTTCTTTTGTAGCCCCCGTTGTAAATTCACGAGTCACAATCTTAAACAAGATCCAAGAGAGCTGGGAGCAGGCCAAAAACATATATCTTGGGAGAGGAAAGCTACATGTCAAAGAGGCTTTCATTGCAAAACTTGACAAGCTTTTTGACATCCTCAGTTGCAAGTGTAAAATTATTCTCTGCTCTGAATTTGGCTGCCTTGCAGATGCTGGTTGCAAAAACGAAACTCACATTAACTGTACATGCCCTAGGGAGATGAAGATCCCTGTGAAGGAACTTGCTTTCATTAAAGGTCAGAGAGACAAGTCTGGTTCTATTGGACCACATCAGATTGGCTTACCAGATCAACCTGAACACAACAGACAAGTCAAAAAGCAGAAGCGGCAAGAAGACGAAAGAAGGAGGCTTGCTGAATATAAGCAGACAAGTAAGCAGGATGTTTCAATGCCATCAAATGAAATAATTTTCTCTGATGATGAAAATGAAGAACAAATAGCTGATGCTCAAGATGGAAAGGATGGAAGTTATGAAGTGACATTAGAAATACCAAGCACGTCTTCAACTTCCAATAAAAAGCCAGAGTACAACACATTAGAAATACCTAATGTTGCTATGCATAGCATCAGATATGGTGTTGGCCTGCGTGTCACAGCTGCCATCACCACTGCTGCCTTTATGGATGCTGGCTTGATCACTGAAGAAGACAAGAGACTTGTAGTTGATCACAATAAAGTCAAGAGGGCCCAAGAAAAAGTTATGAGATCCCTGGATCAGGAATTTGATGATCTTTGTAAGAAGGGTGAAATTGACTGCATCTTCTTTGACGGCCAAGATACAACTAAAGTTATGCTGAAAGCAGACAATTCAGATCATCAGTTCCCCAGCATCATCAAAGAAGAGCATTATTCTGTGTGCAGTGAGCCAGGTGGAAGATATCTCTACCACTTCACTCCTGAGAAAGGCTCAACGAGAAAAAAACCTGCTGAAGTTATTCCTGATAATCTTGTAGATTTCATGAAGAAGAAGGGCATTGATAAAAGCCTGCAGGCCATTGGAGGTGATTCTACAAATGTTAACACTGGCTGAGAGGGTGGTTCCATGCATTGGGTAGAGGTCAAGCTTTGCCGTAAGCTGATCTGGTTGGTTTGTGCCCTCCACACTAACGAGTTACCCCTGCGACACTTGATCACAGCACTGGATGGGAAGACCTTGTCTAACAACAAGTGGACAGGTAACATTGGCAAGATGCTAGACACTGCAACCGAACTTGAAATTGATCCTTCATTCACCAAACTCTCAATTGGAGAGCCTCTTACTTCACTGAGTGACAATGTCGTAAAGGATCTCTCTACTGATCAAGCGTATGGGTATAGGATCACACAGGCCATAAGGACAGGAGAACTTCCCACAGATCTGGCCCTTCTTGAAATTGGTCCAGTGAGCCATTCAAGGTGGTTGACAACAGCAAACAGGCTTTGTCGCATATGGGTTTCAAAACATGGCCTTAAAGGCAAAACCCTCAACAACTTAAGACTGATAGTGGAATATATTGTTGGTGTGTACTACCCCTGTTGGTTCAACATCAAAGTAAAACACTCTTGGGTGGAAGGCCCACGCCACATCTTGTTTCAGCTGCGGCTAGTTAGGCTGCAAAAGAAGGCTGTATGGATGCTGTTTTGCCAACCATCAAGCGCTCAGCATGATATGCATTCAGCGAAATGATAATCCAGACACTCTTGTGCTCAGATGACAGTGAGGAGAGGATAGCTGGTGTCCAAAAGATTGTTGACATGAGGGGTGGAGATGATGACACACTTGGAGATCTTTCTGTACGTCCCAGGAAGACACCTTCCATCAACCCCAGTGCTTCTTCCGTGTTGGAGCTGACAGACTGGTCTGACGGGGTATTTGAACCTCCTTTGACATGTAAACTGACTACAGCGGAAGTAAAGAAGTTCTTTGACAAGCCTATGCAAGTTCCACAGTGGCCCTGTCATGCTCAGTCAATAGAGAGGTGTGTGAAACAAGTCACAGGCAGCAGGCAGGGTGTATACACATGAGAAACGTGAGGGCTATATCAGAGGCCAAGAAGCAAGTCGGCGGCTGATGTCCAAGAACGAATCAAAGTAAGACTTTATGAAACTTGTTGTTTAAATATCTTTTTTTACTGATGTCATTACTTTCTAATGTTGTTTTATGATTACAAGGATATGTTTTATGATTACTAGGATATGTTTTATGCAGAGAAACTAAAATTTTTATAGCATTACCTGACATTTTCAGAAGCTAAAATTAATAAATGTTGTTTTCCGAGAGCAATTTATGTGCTTTTTAATCAAACGTAGATTTACCAAGCTAAGTGTTGAGCAATCACAAAAATAATAGCAGATTTGAATTCTTCACATCCAAAAACATATTTTTAAAACCCCTCAGTGAAGGAATTGGCAAAAATTAATTTTCACCTCCCAAATTGACACACCCTAATATACACTATTTAATCCTTATATTTAAATTGAATTGCTGGGAGACTGTATTTCAAAAGTAAAAGTTTTTCAGTTTTGTCCCCCTTCAGCCTATTCCTTTTTTTCATCGTAGATGATCCCTGCTCCACTAAATAATTGTTCACTAAGAACACTTAAGGAAGGACATCCAAGGTATGTCCAAGCCAGTTTGCTCAAATTTTTGTATTTCTTTTGATTTGACCTCCACCAAGCCAAAGTATCATCATCTTGCCCAATCCTTTTCTCTTTGTGATATTTCTCGATCATTTTTTGCGAGTCTTTCTCTGCTTGACTCATTTCCGGTCTCGTCATCACTACTGGAAGCCAATAGAGCACTCATTGAGTCCATTATTGTTATTGATTTACTCGTAGAAGCTGATGCCTGGCCTAAATCAATCAGTGGTTTCTTTGCCGGTGGTACACTGGCTGTCTCCGAGTCCGATGATGTTTGAATTTTTCCTGAACACTTTTGTGACATGTGAAGCGGAAAAAAAATTTGCTTTGTACCTTAGATCCAAATAGGTAGCCAAAGAATACATGTCATTTGCTTCTAGGCCATCAAATCTCCTTGCTAGCTCTGTGCACATTATCTCCTTCATTGTTTTGATTCCACGATCAGCTTCAGAATCACCACTTCGAGGTTGCAGCACATTTTTCAAGGAAACAACGAAGGGAATAACCTCAGATATGGAAGAGGTGGAACTACTCAATCTTTTTGTGATATCATCAAATGGTTCCAGCACAGTAGGGTGTATCATGCTCATTGAAGCGCGAATTTCAAGATTGGCAGTATGCATTCCTATGTAAAATTAAATTTTAGGAGGGGTTTGTTTTCTTGAACGTTTGCTAAAAATCACGTTTAAGTGTTCAAATTTCCACTTTTTCGTTTTCTAGTTATGTACAGACGGTTTCTTTCCAAACAAAACCATTGTAACAGCTGTTATAGGCTACTAGAGTTTCACTGTGATAATTTTCTATGTTTCAGATACAAAGCTTGGTGAAGATTGTGTAGCCACCATGGCTAAGCAAGGACGAAAGACCAGAAAAAGTTCTGGTTCAAAGCTGAATGATCTGGTGGGTCCAGGCAAGCAGTTATTTCCCACAGAAGTTCCAACCTGGAGAGCTGTGTTTCAGAGAGGAATCCTCCTCCAGGAAGAGAAGCTGCTTCTGGAAGATATGAAGAAAGCTCAGTACCCTCTGCAAGATTTGGCTAAGGACTTGGCATCACTGGTACTGGCACAGTGGCGAAAAAGCAATGCCAAGTTCACTCCTCCTGTGATCATTCAAGAGAGATCCATTGCCAGGAAGATTCTTGTCAGGTGGAATGAAATGATTGACCTAGTGAATGACAGAGTGAAGGCTGCAAAGAGAGAGAAGGGAATATCTGAACTTGATACATTGTTTGACATAACAACCTGCAGACATGATATCACTCTCTGTGGAACTGAAGCATCTGGCTGCTCTGGCTGTGCTGCTAGAGTTCGTGTCAACTGTGACTATCCTCTGCCTCAGAAGATTCCAAAGCTAGAGCTAGAGTGGCTCCATTACCAGAGGATCAAAACTCAGAAGTTTTTGGCTTCCGGATGGCATCTGTTGATGTGAAGGAAACAGTGAAGCAGGTGAAGGCTACTAAGAGGAAGGAGAAAGAACAGAAGGCAGCTGAGAAGAGAAACAGAAAAGAGGAAGAAGAAAAGGAGCTATCGCTTAGAGCTGATGATGATGATGATGATAATGAAGATGAGGTGACTTCCTTGCAAGAGTCTCCAGGCAGAGCAGCTCCTACTGCTGACACAGATTTTTCCAGTACTGCACCAGGCACAAGCTCCAGTGTCAACATTGGCAAAGTCCCCACCTCTGCCAGGAGGAACTACATGGATATCTCAAGCACTGCTGCGGCTGCAGTCAGGTTCAAGGTGGCAAACACCCCTGACCAGCCATTGCAACTGGTTTCTTGCAAGATCTCATCAAAGCTGGCCATCTATCTGGAGATAAGGCATAGCTAGCTGCTGACAGGATGAAGATGTGGAGGGGCAAGAAGTCTGTAATAGGTACCTTGATGGTGGAGGCCCTGGAGAAAAGGACAGAGGGAGAGGAGATCAAGGGAATTTTCTTTGATGGAAAACAAGATAAGAAGGCAAAGATCATGAGGTACAATGAAGAAACTGGCTGCTTCCATCCTGATATTACGACTGAAGAGCACTATAGTGTTACCTGGGAACCTGAGGGGAAGTATCTCTTCCATTGTACACCAGAGGAACCTGAAGGAAATGAGAAACCTGCACTGAAGATAGCTCAGGCTCTGTTTGAGTGGATAAGTGCTCATGGTGCTAAAGATACTATTGTAGTCCTTGGTGGTGACTCCACCAACACAAACACAGACCTGACGGAGGAGCCATCACTCACTTGGAGAGACTGCTAGGTCACAAGTGTCACTGGCTGATATGCCAGTTGCATATTAATGAACTCAGCCTCAGGCACATGATCATCAAGCTTGATGGTCCCTACACGCACAAGTCTGGGCTCAGTGGCCCAACAGGAAAACTTTTGGAGAAGATCAATGACATACTTGTCATTGATCACACTCAGTGATGCGAAAAGAAAATAAATAAAAATCGGTGGAGGCGTTTCTAAAAAAAAAGAAAATGCAAGACCAAGAAAGAAGAACAAAAAGATTCTACGTGATGAAGAGAACAGCCGCGAAATGTGGTGTATAGGAGACTAAAAATCATACAATTCCTTAGTTTTGGGCCATTTTGGGTGATTTTGATTATTTTAGGGGTTATGAACCACCTTGGCTGATCTTAAATGGGTCAAAGCCTGCCCCTAGAAATGCTTAAGGGTGTATGTGAACAATATGGAACATATGGGGGTCATTTGAGGCTACCAAGTCTTTGAAATTGGCCAAAAATCCCATTTTTCGACAAAAAAGTGCGATTTTGAACACTTAAATGCGATTTTTCGCAAAAGTTGCAAAAGACGAACCACTCTTAAAATTCAATTTTACATAGGAATACATACTGCCAATCTTGAAATTCCAAGTTTTTCAATATTCGACCTGAGCATGATACACCCTACCTGAGCACAGCCACACAGTTTGACAAGAGAGTGAAGTCGACGTTAGTGAGTTGGTTGTTGCATTTTGGAGTTAGCAGCGCTATATAGACTCAGTGGTTCCTTCAACTTCATGTGATAAGTGCTGTTCCACCGTGTGGCGACATCATGAATGATTGTAAGTTCAAGTTGAGCTAAGCGTTTCTGAATTTTTTAACTCATCCTGCGCCATCATTGAATGGTTGAAATGAGTAGCGATGGATCAAGTTTAGCTAACAAGTCACTGAGAGATTTTTGTGAGGATAATCCCATTTTGATTATAAGTTGCAGTTTACGAACAGTGCAATCGATATTATGGACGCCAGTGAGAAACAAAGCTTTTATCATGTTTGCTCCTGAGTCGCGAATTACAAAATGGATAGATGAATGGGCAATATCCCACTTCTGAAGCATCTGCTCAAATTTTTCTGACAAGTATTCTCCAGTGTGGCGATCTTCAAGTGGCATTACGCTAAGTACCAAGTTAGTTCTCTTGAAGTCTTGATTCACTGCATGGCATGTCAAAGAGAGTAAAGACTCCAACAGACATGTCTGACCACTTTCAAATCTTTTAGAGGCTCAAGAATTTTGAACACTTTCTTTGAAACAAAGTCATAGATATCGTTGCACACAAGATCAGTGTAGAACTGACGCTGTTTCACTTTATACTGTGGAGCTGTTTCAGCCATGAGTCTCATGAAACCTAAGTCCTCAACGTGGCTGAATAGCAAGTCATCCATTATTATAATTTAGGCTATGCGATAGTCCAGTGATTTTCATTTGGAATTATTCGCATCCCAAATTTTTACTTTTTCGAAGCAACTTTCAATCGTCTGATTCTTTTCTTTCACTGCACACTTCATTTCCTGTAGGGGTGTAAGAGACACTTTTGATTCCTTTTTCTTCTTTGACTGTTCATTAGCTTCATTTTCACAAGATATCACTTCATTATATTCCTTCTTGTGCATTGAACACAGATCGTTTTTTAAGTTAGTGGTACGCCTTCCCTTTCGTGAATAGTTCTTATTACGTATGACACACTTCCCTACATCGTTTGACACTCTCGAGAAGTACTTCCACACTGCATTCGTAGATCGCTGCATGATGGTTGCACCACCACTTTACTAATGGGTTGAAGCACGTAACGTTACAAAGGTAGCGACGGAGAGCTAGCGCAACACAACCACCCTCACTCGTGTCTGAACAGATACTGAAGCTGATGCTTTAGTTTAGTTTGTAACTTGGTAGTGAAAGTTGCCTAATTTCTAATAAAAGAAATTGAGTGTTTTTTATCTTTTTTATCAACAGTAATTATACATCATTGCTTTATTAAATATAATTAAACTAATGCTTTTCTAGTCACTAGCTAGCGTTCTAAATGTAAGTTATATAATGCATCTATCCACCCAGTCCAAGTAGCAATTCCAGACATGTCGCAATTAAGGCGTAGCAAACTTTTACTTTTTTGCACCCTTGAGTGAAGGCATGAGGCATGAGTCCATGACAGGAACAGCATTTGGCGACGTTTATAGCATTTATAGCCATTACACTAGCATTTATAGCCTTTGGTTGCCCTAGTAAGAAGATATCCTCAAACAACCGCAATAACCGCACTGATAAATGCGGCTGATTGCGGACAACCGCTACATCGCTAATATATATATATATATATATATATATATATATATATATATATATGTGTGTGTGTGTGTGTGTGTGTGTATATATATATATATATGTGTGTGTGTGTGTGTGTGTGTGTGTATATATATATATATATGTGTGTGTGTGTGTGTGTGTGTGTGTGTGTGTGTGTGTATATATATAATATTGTGTGTGTGTGTGTGTTATATATGTGTGATGGTTACACGTGTTTCGTTTGAAGTCCGAATAAAAGTGATAGTATCAGAAAAGGTAGGCGGGAATGGATCCATCTCGGAGGACCACAAGGCTACAAAACACATGAAACCAAAGGACAACAAACTTAAAATGCAGAAGGGGCAATGCAAAACAAAGAATAATCACTGTGATGTGATTATTCAATGTGGGGTATAATCAAAGATAGAGTTTACGGCCAAAAACCTCGGGACTTCGATCACAGGAAGACTGATATGCCAAGAGTTCGAGACGTTGAATAATAACAAAGAACTGTACTGCGCTATTTGTTGTTCAGTGGTTCAGAGATGCAATGAATGTATTGAACATGATGGAGGACACTTGGAATAATTTCTGTAGTAAATGATAAATATTATTCTTCACAAGGTGATTCCATTATTCTCGGTAAACCGACTTATGCCGCACCCTGTATATTATTTTTTTATTATTATTTACTAGCTGTTTTATTATTATTTAACACTGTGTATATCTATGTGTGTCATCGTGCTGAACCGGCTGTGGGTGGTCCCTAAACTTTATATTATTATTTATGTATATTATAAACTGAAAATTTTTACGATCAAAACTCATTAAAGCACATGTTATGGCGTCAAATTATTATTCTTTTTTTTGTTCAAAGCCATTAACGTAATGGTAATGTGTGTATATGTGTGTGTCACAGTTCAGTTTTATTATTATTTAATATTGTGTGTGTCCCTGTGTTTCATCGTGCTGCATCAGCTCTGGGTGATCCCTAAAGCTCATGTTATGACGTCACATTATCTTTTTCTTTAAAAGCCATTAACAGCTTAAGCTCTTATTACTGATTAAAAGCTCTTATCAGGATTAAAAATTTTGCTCCAGAGAATGCCACCCCTCTTTCCTCCCCCCTGGTTTCCCCTCTGGCACTGGTACTCATATTTATACTGGCACTGGCACCCACTCTCACTTTGCACCCATAGTACTATACTTTATAGATATACATATAGTTTTCATTGTTATAAACGTTACCCCTAAGTTACACAATTAAGAGGAACAAAAACCAATAACAAAAATCACGAAACTTGCGGAACGAAATGGCGAATAATTGTCTTACTCTCTTTAACAACCAAGAGTTACAAGACGAAATAGCCGAAAAGAGTATGTACTTATGCAAAATATAAAGATTTTCAATATGATAATCATTCTTCGTATGTTATTTCAAATGCCATTATATAAGATAAACCAAAATTAAGTGCAACCCAAAGAGTTTTCACTTTTCTAAATAAAATTTAATCCATCGGGAACCTTTAAATCCGACTAATTACCGATGTAATTTTGGGTTGACAGTTAGTTGCACGAGTACTGCAAGTGTTATATTTAAATTTAGAATTTTCATGGCGCCAACAGAAATTGACCCCGGGAGCCTTAGTCTGAGAATGTAAAATTCTACTACTGAACCAAAATAACTTGCTGGTTTTCAGCACTGATTATAAAAACTCATGATAAATGCAACATTTCATCATCTTTCACAGTTATTGAGTTAGTAGGTTCTAAGTGGCGGACATTTTGTGGTATGATGATTGAAATTCCTTTCGCTCTTGGAGAAGTTTTCACAGGAGTTTTAGCCTATTTCATAAAGGACTGGAGGTGGCTTCAAGTGATGAGCACAGCCCCAAGCCTTCTTGTCGCCTTATACTATTGGTATATATTTTATTATTCGAATATTAAAAATGTCCTGTTTTATATTAAAAAAAGTACGACCATTTCATACTTTAAATAAAATACTTAAGCGTGAAAGTTCAGCCACTGAGTGTTTAACAGACCAGTATATAAATAAAAAAAAACACTTCCATTCCATTTTCTTTTGTACTAACGCACGAGTTCATGAATTGCGTTTATTTAGATTTTAACCTTCCGCTGCCTTCATTATATTCTCCAAACAGTGTTCCATTCCCGCGAAACATTAACTTTGAAATAAATAACTGGAAGTTTGCATTCTTGTTACCTCCGTTAACGTATTATTTTCATTCCTATCAACATTACCTTTCATTTTCATGCATAAAATCTCAATTAAAAAAGGTTTGTACCCGAGAGTATTCGGTGGTTAATGTCACAGAACAGAATTGATGATGCAGAAAGAGTCATCGACAGAGTAGCCGAAGTCAACAAGATTCCATCGCCTTCGCATCTTCTCAGAAAAGAATCTGAGGTCAGTCGTATTCTTTATTTTTAATTTTTTTGATAGAAAGACTTACAGTACATTTTTCATATTCACCAACATTTCAGTATCGCATCAAGCTATTACCTTTGAAGAGCTTTGTCATGCGCTTCACAAGCAAAATAGAATAAGTTTATTTAATTTTTTCCCAGGTTTGAAACATCTTAGTGTATTTAGTTTGAGAATGGCATGTAAGTCGAAGCCAGAGGGTACAGAATTTGAAAGATTCAAATTCGGGATTACGAGGGCAAGTTAGGTTATTACGTACATATAGGCAACATCTACCTTTGGAGTGAAATTGAGTATAGAGAAAGCAGGAGGGTACAGAGAATGGGTTGTTGTCAGTCGTCCCAGACACCTGAGTTTCAGTGAGGAAGCGAAGGTGAGGTTTAGAGGAGGAGAGCTAATGTTAAACAGATTGAAAATTTGAGAAAAGGCCACGAATGTTGCAGAAGTTTATGAAAAGTGAATCAGGCAGAGACCTAGAACATCTCGAATGGGCAGTAGCAGAACCAGCCTCACTGCTCTGGTCTGCGTTCGCGGTATCGGCAGCGATATTTATGGTCCCTTCCCCAGGGTACTACGAGGCTCTTGAAGGAATTGCCATTTTTTTTTATTTTGAAAAGATTATGTAGTATGTAAGATGCATGTATATGTAGTCAAGAATAGAGGGAGAAGTATGTGTTTGAGGGCATGCTGGACTGCTCACAGTGTAGATAAGACACGGATAAAGATCAGGTAAGGAGGACAGTGACAGGAGAAACAGGAGTTCCATCACGCCTTTTCTTCTGCCTAACGTCCCCCCGCGTAGTACTTCCCTAGTCATTGGTGTCTACAACCTCCTCCTCCTGCTAGCATTCCTTCCGTTGTTTTTCACTCTGTTTGGGCCATGTGAAATCTGATTTCTTTCCAATTTATTTTCTGGGAGTTTAGGTTAAAAATCTCAGATTTGCTCCTTTCTTCAGTATGCTTATTTTCTTTCAAGACTGTTGCCATACCAGTTGATATCTTCATTATGTTGTGGTCCGAGATAATAGGTGGGGTTATTTTTATATCATTACTTAAGTTGGTGGTGTTCGTGAATACCAGATTTAGGTAGTTATTTTTTCTGGTATTATCTGTTTTCCCTTGTGTTAACATAAATTTGTTTGTCAGAACTATCAACAGTTTTGCTTGTTTCTGG